>JAXCMG010000061.1:1545779-1695450 GCA_034642415.1 Podarcis siculus
AAAGAAAGAAAGAAAGAAAGAAAGAAAGAAAGAAAGAAAGAAAGAAAATATCCAGATTACAGTGGTACCTCGGGTTAAGAACTTAATTCGTTCCAGAGGTCCGTTCTTAACCTGAAACTGTTCTTAACCTGAAGCACCACTTTAGCTAATGGGGCCTCCTGCTGCTGCTGCGCCGCCAGAGCAAAATTTCTGTTCTCATCCTGAAGCAAAGTTCTTAACCCAAGGTACTATTTCTGGGTTAGCGGAGTCTGTAACCTGAAGCATTTGTAACCCGTGGTACCACTGTACAATTTCAATGGTCAGGCTTCCCCACTCCCCAAATTTACTCACATAAATGAGGTACTCCCTATGACATCCTCTCTCCACCCCACAGTTCTCTGTCCTCATATAATTTCTGCCCTCTCCTCAACAAGTTCCCGCTGCAATAACATATATTTATGTAAATATGCAACATGGTGTAATGTCATGTATTTCTCCAACCCACTCCTCTCCAGCAAGAGTAAAGAATGTGGATGAAGGGCAGAGAAGTATGACTGTTGTCTTTAGAGATGGAGGATTTCACATACGACTGTCCTGCACTTGGCTTGCAGATTGGAACACAATTTCCAGCCAGACTGAGTGATGCTTTGGATTGCTAATAGCATCTCCTTGAACTTGGTCTTGGTAGGAAATTGCCAACCAGCGCAAATTTATGAGCATATATATCAACATCAGCTGACTGCAGAAACTGACCCCACACCTCTGGCATTGGGTACTTCATCTAGAACTGCAACAACTGCAGAATCAAGGTCACTCAAGGCAAGTGACTTTTTCATAGAATCATAGAATCCTAGAGTTGGAAGAGACCACAAGGGCCATCGAGTCCAACCCCCTGCCAAGCAGGAAACACCATCAGAGCACTCCTGACATATGGTTGTCAAGCCTCTGCTTAAAGACCTCCAAAGAAGGAGACTCCACCACACTCCTTGGCAGCAAATTCCACTGTCCAAAGTGTGCTGCCATTTGGACAGTGGGTCTCTGAATGTTCTAGAGAAGCACTTCTGATCATTGCCAGGGCGATGTGACTGTAGTCCAAAACATCTGAAGGACACCAGGATGAAGAAGACTTCCATAGCCTAAAGAGGGCAGACAAGTCCTCCATGTTTGCTGGGGCAGGGGTTATACTTGAGCGATACCATGCTCACTGGGGTTATGACTTGCTTAGATCATGGTGTCAGGCTTCAATATGAAAAACCATGGGTCAAACCCATGCTCTGCTATGATCTTGGTTGTCTTGGAAAAGCCACTCATAGCCTAACCTACATCTCAGGGCTGTGAGAGGCTCTGAAAGCTGCTATGAGAGTCTTCAAGGAAGAACAGATGTAAATGACATAAATAAAAATAGTTTCTGAAGAACCCATCCCCTTAAAATCCACTCCTTTCCCATAGAAAGGTAAAAAGGGACCCCTGACCATTAGGTCCAGTCGTGGCCGACTCTAGGGTTGCGGCGCTCATCTCGCTTTATTGGCTGAGGGAGCCGGCGTACAGCTTCCAGGTCATGTGGCCAGCAAGACTAAGCCGCTTCTGGCGAACCGGAGCAGCACACGGAAACGCCGTTTACCTTCCCGCCAGAGTGGTACCTATTTATCTACTTGCACTCTGACATGCTTTCGAACTGCTAGGTTGGCAGGAGCAGGGACCGAGCAACGGGAGCTCACCCCATCACAGGGATTCGAACCACCGACCTTCTGATCAGCAAGTCCTAGGCTCTGTGGTTTAACCCACAGCGCCACCTGTGTCCCTCCTTTCCCATATAATAGCATCTTAATATGGGGACATTGTGCAGGGGGTGAAGTAAAGCCTCAGTGCTGATAAGATTCTACTACTGGCATCCAGACGCCCAAGCTCTCATCTCTTAAATGTGCCAAACATCAACCGCTAGAATTTCAGCACAGGACAAACTGGCGACTAAACAGAAACACTGGTAGACTTGCCAAATATCTCTGGCTCCTAGTCTTTGATGATGGAGAAAGCGGTAGAAACTCAGCAGCCCATGCGAACACTTGGTGGCTGAGAAATCAACACCCTCGGTGTCTCAAAGCATTATTTTCTCCCTGCTGCAAAAATAAAGGTTTCAACTACACCTAGTTGCGAAATGCTATGGGTAAAGAACTGCAGGTAACCTAAGAAACGCTTCTGCAATTTCTGCTTTTACACTTCGGCAGATTCCCTTCAGGAACATAGTACATATTGAATGACTCACTCCTTCTGCTTTAGAGTCTTTCACAGCGGAAAACTAACAGTTCTCAAGTATGGCAGAGATGATAAAAAGGCTGAGCCAAAAAAACTCAGGCATCTATCACTACCGATAGTAGATCCCTCCATCCTCATGCCTGCTACTCTCTCGTAACAAAAATTAAACCCTACATAACAGAAGGTGCTATTTGGTTGGCAATTTAGATACAGATAATAGAAATGGGTAATAAAAATAAATGACGAGACAAAGTAAAATGAAAGGACAGAGAAGAAGGCAACAGACTCTGTAATGTCTTGGTTCTCCCAATTCCATTTGCTAGTTCTCACATTAGTCCAGCATATTAAGTTTTCATGAGTGGATAAAATATTTAATGGTGGCAGTGAGTCTGCATGTCTCATAAGGCAGGGTTACAGCAATCCATTAAGACGATCTGAGAACCAGTTGAGAAACTTTGTCGTAATTTACATGGCAAATAAAACGACACTTGGAGTAATCGATATGCAAAACAGTTTTCAACATCTGTCCATATTTACAGCACTAAGGAAAGGCTCCTCGTTCTGAGGAACACAGCTAGCAATTCTGATGTAATGGCAAAAAAGTACATCCCCGCTTTTATTATAATGCCATGGGAAGCTGGCAGTATGAATACCCAGAAAAAAAATATATTACCAAGTTTAGCAATAGATATTTAAAGCAACGGCCATATTGGTAATCTGCCATTATATTGGAATGTTTTTCATGCTCTATTGAAACAAATGATTGCCGATGCCAGTAAAGACTCTCCTCCCTGGAAGAGAGGGGAGTGGTTGTGGGCGGGAACCGAGCACCGCCCAGGGGGCGTTAGCCCCCTGCCATCCCCACTCACCTGGCTGGCGCCCACGCCCACCGGCAGGCAGCCAACCAGGTGCCTCCGGGGGGCGTGCCTAGCAGCTTAATGCTGTGGGGCCAGCCTCTCCTCAGCCTCATTCTACGTCGTCCTGTCGCGAGTCACCCACCCTCCACTCCCTTTGAGCTCAGGGTCTAGGTTTTTTTGGCCTTGCTATGGACCTTAGGTTGGTCGCCCTGGTTGTCCGGGGGGCCTGGTAGGAATTTTTCCATTTGGCATTAGGCTTTTTGGTTTTTTTGCCTACCTCGTAGCAATCGTCACAACTTTCGTGGTATTGGTGGGTAGGTTAGGCATTGGATTAATGTGTTGTGCTGTGTCAAGGGCTAGGTGTGGCCATCGCCTATGCCTTCAATTTTTGGGTATTCCGTTAAAGGAATCTGGCGGTCGTGTATTCTGTCCGATGCCTGCTTGGCGGGAGGCCATGGCACGACCCTCGGTGACATCAGGGGTGAGCCTATCGTTGGATTAGCATCAACAGGCTCCACCTACTGTTGAATAAACCCTCCTTGTTTTAGACATCCAATGCCAAGCCAATACTTTTTCACTGCTGTAATCAATAAAGTTGTGGCCTTTTCTTGCCCATTAACCTTATATCATGTGTCCTCGTGTATTCATTCCACATTGTGGGGGTCGGGTCCTCGAACCACAAATATATAGCTTCAACCACAAATATATAAGCTTCATATAGCTTATGGCTCAGCTCTTGCTGGACTTCACCTGAGGAACCATGGATACCTTTGCCTTGGTTTTAAAAAACCTAAACACAGAAAACTAGAATATGGGAAAGACTAGATTTCAATCAAGATTACAGTGGTACCTCGGGATGCGAACGGGATCCGTTCCAGAGCCCCGTTCGCATCCTGAACAGGATGTAAGACACGACTGAGCAGGTCGTGTTTCGCCGCTTCCGCACATGACGTCATTTTGAGCGTCTGCGCATGCGCGAGCAGCGAAACCCGGAAGTAACGTGCTCCATTACTTCCGGGTCGCTGCAGAGCGCAATCCAAAAATACTTATCCTGAAGCGTATTTATCCCGAGGTATGACTGTATTTGCTGCCTTCAAGTCCACATCCCCTGTGCTAAAATGGTTTAAGTGAGTTGTTCCTTTGTAGCTGTAGCCTGACTATATTTCATCCCTTCATTAAGGCTCACAATTCTGAGCTAGTCCGAGACCTTTCATTCACGGATGTCAGTGCCTGCAAAACTGCCTTTTGTTTTCCGCTCCATTTTGAAAACGCAACTAAAAGCAGGGGGACCAAGGTGATGCCCTCTGGAAGTTGTTCAACTTCCTTCAGCGCCAGCCAAAATGACCAATTGCCGGAAAGATGGAAATTGCACTGAAACAACATGTAGAGGGCACCATGTTGGCTGCCCTTGATTAAAACAAATATTCTAGGAAGCTGTGTATCTGCACGCAGCGTCAGTGGACGTGTCATTCCAAATGATCCACTCCCCTGTTTAATGTCTGCAAGGTGAGTAGACAAAGACAGACAGACAGACAGACAGACAGAAAGAAAAAGAAAGAAAGAAAGACTGGTTTTAAATACTGTAGAACTGGTTGATTTAAATAGTGTTATTTTGTGTTTAACAAAAAATGATAGGGAGATCAGTGGTCTAAGAACAGCGGTACTGCTAACTGCTCCCACCAAATCTATTTTTATTTTTGCTATCAGAATCCAGACTATGGTAAGGAACATTAGGAAGTAAGCCATTGTACTAGATTTTGCACTTACAGTAGAGTGTTATGACAACGCAGAAAAAGCAATATGCCCAGCACAACAGCTCAAGAGAAAACTGAAAAATCCCTGCATGATGAGTTAAAGGGTCTCAGCAAGGAGGGTTGTTGAAGACCTCCTCTTGGCACCCTGCATAGCAGCTTAGGCCACATTGGGCCTGATCTGTATATGAGCATATGAAGGTGCCTTGTCCTTTATGGATGGCATTGCTTGATCTGGCACACCGGAGCTCCTAGAAGTCAAAACTGCAACAATGATCAGAAGCACCCCAAATAGATATTTCCTATGTTGCCCTCTGTCAAAATGTGTGCTGGGCTAGTGTGGCTAAATGGTTACATTTTCTTGTATTCAAAACAAAAGACCAAAAAAAGGGCACACTCACACCTGTGTGAGTTAACTTGCTGAAAAATTATCAGATTAGATGTGCATGATCTACTCTAGGTGAAGCCGTACATCATATTTTCCTACAAACTTTTAATTGTTCTTCATTATCATTTTTTATACAAAAAGTTATTAAAGGAGCATGGAAATGAATATTCAGCCACATAAAGAAAAATTCATTTATGTTTCTGGTAGTTTCACAGTCTCCACCAGCGAACTCCCACAGCTTTGTTAATTAAGGCACCTCATGTTACGAAACATGATTGCTTCCAATGTGGCTCTGCTGTTTGAATATTCCTCCATACTAGTTAAGAAACATCACGGGGGGGGGACCACATAACATCACAGGGGGGGGGGCACTGGGGGGGGACCACATAAATTGGGTGAGACCGGAGAGAGGGCTGGTCGAGAAATATTAAGCAGAGCAAAAGAGGCTAAGCTAGGAAAAACAGGAGGGTTTAGGCACAATTTCCTTTCCACTGCTGAAACTAAATATGCTTATACAACAGTATCAATGCTCTATAGGCAGACTTCAGGCTTGTGGGTCCTACTTTGTTTTTCTCCTAGGAGCCTGAAATCTGGTGGCGTGGTGCAAGAGAAGCAACTTTCAGATTAAATAATTATGTCTCCAGGGATTTGTTTTAAGTAACAGAACTGAATAGAGCACATAGTCCTTCCACACAAAAATCCACTCCTGTTAAATCTCCCGGCTTTCTTCATTTCAGCCGTATAACCGAGACAGGGCCCCACTTCATTGCTGCCACTGGTAAACAAATGGGAATCAGAAATCCTTGCCAATCGACTGCAAATCACACAGGCGCAGTTCACATGCAACCATGGCTACGCAAAAACGCATGAGTGCGCGGGAACTCAGAGGAAAAATCACTGCTGCTCCTCTCCTCTTGTGGTCTTCCTACTGCTGCACTTCAAGGAACTGAGCCATGGACTAGTCATTGCATCTGAGCTAAGGCTCACGGTTTGACTTACACTCCAGTGTTTCCCAACCTTGTGCCTCCAGCTGTTTTTGGACTACAATTCCCATCATCCCTTGCCACTGGTCTTGCTAGTCAGGGATGATGAGTTGTAGTTCAAAAACAGCTGGAGGCACAAGGTTGGGAAACACTGCACTAGACAAACCATGAGCCGTAGGCAAGGTTCATCACTTACCACTGACTTGCACCTGCCCAGTTTTTTCAACACAGCATAATTTTTTTAACTTGTTGATTTATTGATTTTTTTCAATATAGATCTTGCCTTTCCCCCATATGGCAGTCAGTTAATACATGGGCAATGCAGCCCTATTATCCCTTTTTATAATCATCATTTTGTTTTGTGTATTTATATATAGCACTTTTCAACCTCCCAAAGCAGTTCACAGATTTTATTTTGAATGCAATGTGCCATTAATAAGAATGAATACACTGAAAGAAGAAAACAGCAGACGAGTCAAATTAATCAATCTGACAAACGTAACCTAGGCAAAAGCTTAAATGGATAACAAATGACCACATTTGGATCAAAATTACATGTGGGGCTTTTAAGTTTAGAAAAAAGTCAAGTTCAGTGACATGGCAGAGATACAGTGGTCCCTTGGTTTACAACCATAATCTGTTACGGAGGTCCGTTTATAAACCAAAACAGGTTGTATGTAACCCAAGGCGTGCTTTCGCCAATGGGGCCTCCCAAAAAAAATTGTTCGTAATCCCCCAAAAAATGGGTTGTAATCCAAAAAAAGTTTGCAAACCCGGGACACGCACTTCCAGGTTTGACGTGTTTGTAACCTCCCCCCTAAATAAATTTACACATGACTCAAATTTTGGTTTTCGTTTTTGGCAGAATTTAGGCCACAACTTTACTGATTACAGAAAGTGACTGGTTGCATAGGCTCTGGTTCCACTAGCTCCCTGCCATGCAGGTAGCGCTGACCCAGGGTTCCAGCATAGGTCAGCCAAGGGAGAACACCTAGATAAGTGGAAAGCCGGGAACGGGCTATCTCCACCAACCAAATGTCCCCCTGAACTCAGGCATGGGCATAACCCCCGCTCAGGGGTTGACCAAACCATGAAGTCCCTGGATTCCTTTAACGGAATACCCTTCACATAGGGATGGCGAGAGCGTTCTCCCATCCCTATCACCTGAACCAGAGCCTATCTGCAACCTTACAAGTTGTGACAATTTGCTATATGGCAGGCGAAACCCAAATGGCACCAGCCAATCAGCCAAGTGGGGAAAAGTCCTGCCGTGCCCCTGTCCCAATGACAGACAACACACGACGGCATAGCAAGGTCAAGGGCAAAGCCCTAAAAGTAGGGAGAGGTGGGCAGGTGTTCCGAATGCACGCGCCGAAAAAGGAAGCTGTGGGTCACGTGCATGGGCATAAATAGGTCCCTTGAACCGTTTGGACTGCGTCCCATTGGCCAGATTGCACCCAGCTTCGAGGGACCTACCAATCGGGTGTTGTGGCTGTCCAAATGTACCCACCCACAACACAGGGTGTCGGTTTTCCAGGTCTCACCGCAATATGTGCCCTCTTTAAGGGAGGACCTGATATATATAATTACAGAGTGTGGAGTCAGTGGACAGAGAGGTCCCCCCCCCCCCAGCACTAGAAGCTATGGCCATGCGATGAAGCTGAAGCGGAAAACTGCGAAGTATTTCTGCACACAGTACATGGTTAAACTAAGGACGTTGCTGTCACAAGATTTTGTTCATCGTTCCCAATGACAAGGATTCAGACACATACAGTGCTGCTGCCTCTGACTGCTTTGTGGGGAGAGGCGCTTGTGGAATTTCCTGCCCTGGAAGACAACAGGGATGGGTGCCTGACATCTTGGTTGGGGAGGGGGTACCATTTGCTGCTCTGCCTCAGGGCCAAAAGATCATTGGCCAGTTCTGCTCTTTAAAAATCAGCATGAAAAACAAGGAAGGGGAAATATCTCTGGACTCTAGAGGCTATAAAACCAGGGCTTTTTTGCTGGGGGGACGCAGGGGTACGCATCCCCCTAAACATTTTGTGAATCTAAGTTTGGCCTCATTGAGGGGCAGTATTTCAATATGAGTAGGAAAATGAGAGTACCCCTAAACATTTTTTTAAGAAAAAAAGCACTGTATAAAACAAATAGCAGCAAACACAAAAAGGGACTTCACGGGAGAAGGAAGAGAGGAGAAGAACAGATGAAGAGGAGCCAGAGAGAAAATACAATCGCACAACAGATTGGGAACATAACAGCCTCTTAAGCAATGTTCTGAATGTGATGCATTAGGAGGAGTAACTTAATAGAAAGTAATTAGCAAAGAGTAATTTTCTTTTCTACTTTTGTGGGAAGTAAAAGAATCACAGCCTTAGCCTTTCCCCAAAGGTAACTGTGTTCCTACCCGCATATTTCTGAATAAGCATCATGTTAAAATTTTACTTCAGAAACGATCACACAAAATATCTAACAACTCATTTTTGAAGAAGATAACATGAGTGGGCAGAAGGCTTTTTCTGGAGCCTCCGGAAGGATGTGTAGGCTGCCTTCTATACAACAAATGCACAGGTTATGAAATAGGCAGCGCCCAAGCTGACTGACTCAACCTAATTACATCTTGAATGGTCTACAGAGAACGGTTGCATTTATCTGCACTTTTGCGGCTTCTGAAACAAACCTCCTCCTCCTCCATCAAGATTTCTGATGTCTTGAAAAGGCAAGTAGTAACTGATTTAAACTGCCTGTCAAAAAGTGAGAATCCAAATTGTGCAAATGCTTCATCACTCGGTGGCTACAAGTGATCAAGGCCGGGATTGGGTTTTTTGTTTTTTTTAAGAATTTGATCTTTCTAATGCTCTTCAGAAATTTGGTGAATGTGTTTCAAAGGCTATAGAACATACTGCCATGTTGTGCATACATAGTAAATGTTTGCGATTCTCTCTTTCAAATAAGGCATTTCCAAAAGCCAACATCTATGAATGATTGGTCAACCCACCAGGACTATGTGCAAAAGCCAACAGGGACTTGCAAAGTCCAAGGCATGCCACTCAGGCTTGCTAGAATCTCTTCAGAGGTTAGATAGATAGATAGATAGATAAACTTTATTCACATTAGCCAACGGCCATAGCAACATAAAACAAGCAATATATACAATTAAAAATACAACAATGGGTAAAAGGGGCAATCAAATAAACAAGATTATCGTTCAGATAGTGGCCCTTAATCTCACTGCACCCTCAATAAACCTAGCAACCTTTCCTGTTGTCTGATCATTTTGTCTTCAGAGGTTGCAAGGAGAGCAATTTTGAAAGAACAGCTTTCTCAACACAAAACACCAGCAAGTTTGCCAGACTCTGGCTGAATCCACACCGATCATTTTGTCTGGAATTGACACTGTTCATCCATCCAATTATTAGAAATAATCCTGTGAATCTCCTTCCAGTTCCTCTATGTCCCCTCTCGTCTCCACTTGAACACAGGGCTGAATTTGATCAGTATGTAAAAGAGAAAAAGAGAACAGAAGACGCTAGAACAGGGGTGGGGAATCCTGAACCCAAAACCAGTTATCGCTCACAGCAAGACTGCATCTGGCCCTTTCAGTCCCCTCCTACAGCTGTACAGCACAGAGAGAAAATGGCTCTGATGCTCTGCAAAGTGTGTGTTTATAGCTCCTGCCTCTGTATGAAGACCAAAGCAGGGGGGAAATTTACAGCAGGCTTGTGTTTCCTGCAAATACTGCAGTACCTTGGGTTACATACGCTTCAGGTTACATACACTTCAGGTTTCAGACTCCACTAACCCAGAAATAGTACCTCTGGTTAAGAACTTTGCTTCAGGATTAGAACAGAAATCGCGTGGCGGTGGCATGGCAGCAGCGGGAGGCCCCATTAGCCAAGGTGGTGCTTCAGGTTAAGAACAGTTTCAGGTTAAGAACGGACCTCCGGAACGAATTAAGTACTTAACCCGAGGTACCACTGTATGCAAAAAGAAGTCCATGTATTTGCAGCTGCATGCATGCAGTATTTCTGATGCAACTGCATAAAGTTTGAGTCTCTAAATAGCTGCAAATGGTGCTTGCAGTTCAGCTGTGCATTGACCTTATTTGCATTCTGCTGGGAATGCCAAGTTCTTTTCGCCATTTGCACAGTTAAGATAAGGAGCCTGTATACTTTTTTTAACTTTGTGAAAAAAAGAAAATGAAGAGTGCTCTTGAGAGACGGATAGTACACATGTCTGTTTCCATGGAAAATAGTTCTTTCTTTGTATGTTTTTAAAGGGTGTGTGGTTGTGTGTGGGTTCCATCCAGTACAAAAATGCACTGCCCCTTCCCCCACAGCAGCTTTCCACACGGCTATTGGAGCCCTCAGCCCCCAAAAAGGTTTCATTACCCTAGAACAGGGGTTGGCAAAATTCTTCAGCCGCGGCCAGTCCGCTATCCCTTGTTAGAATTCCTGCTCCGTGATTGCAGTCATGGGATTTTTATCTATCACATGACGGTATATGTTTTGACTCGACAGAGTGGGAAGTGACAGACACAGGATGTTTGTGTTACTCTGTTCTGTGAAGTGGGACTATTGTCTTTTGTCCCTTTTCTCTTTGCTGTCTGATGCTAGAGAGAGAGAGGGAGCCATGTTGCAGTGCTCCGTGTGTGTTTATATGTAAATAAAGTCGATTAGCCAAAATGCTGAGTTGCTGAGGTCTGTCACGCATGAGGTGCAAACTCTGCGGATCCCTAAGTGTGCCGGTGTCGGTTGGCATTAGTCGCTGTGATGTTGGGAATGAAGAAAGCTTATGAAGCTCTTGAACGAACGACCAGGAGGGAGGGAACATGCCAGTCGGGAATGTGTCTCTGCCAGGGTCCTACTCGAGTGTAGGCTGAACTCCTAACATCCCTCAGATCTTGTGGCAGGCTGGAGAAATGGCACTGTGGGGGGGGGGAGCTGGAAGAAGAGGCGAGGGGGGCTAGTAGTCCTCCTCCCCACCCCCCAGCCCTTAGCTTCCCTGGGGCTGCTGCCACCGCCACCACCACCACCACTGCTGCTGCTTCTCGTGGGTAGGCAAAGTGAACTCGTCCGCACCGCTCTCTGGCCTACAAGGAGTAGCAGGGCAGCGGTGGCGGTGGGAAGATGAGAGGTGTGAAAGGGCTGGCTCTGGAGCGGGGCTGCTTAAAATGGCGCTCACCCAGCTCAGCCCAGTCCCCTTCCTCCTCTAGGCAGGGCAGGGAGAAGCCAGGAGGAGGGGGGGAAGAGGAGGCACTGTGGTGTGTGAGAGGGAGAGGGGGGGAAATGGAATGGCGCAGGGGGGGAAATGGTGCGGCCCAAACAATCAGAATCCCCATGCCGATGCACAGACAGTCCGTGGGCCAGATCCTGAAGGCAATTGGGCCTGATCCGGCCCTTGGGCCTTAGCTTGCCGACCCCTGCCATAGAACAATGAAAGCAGAACTGTAACTTCATAAATTCCAATTTTGCTGCACTCACACAACAGGAAATAAAACAATCTTTGTTTTCAGGGAGGGGAACAGCTCATCCATTTGCTTTCAGACTCAAAGCAATACACATGAAATGATAAACGATAGAAGAACTATTTTTAAAAAGTATTTATCTCCTTTAAAACAGTCTATGGGATTTATATAACAAGTATGAATCTTTCAGCTGCCATCAACTAGAGCATTAAGTGCCAATTACTTCCTATATCTTTCACTGTAAATAACTGGGACAATTTTAGCAATAACAACCTCCAAGAAGGCAAAGAATGGGAGATAAAAATCCATAGGTGATGGTGGCTATAAACCGGGCAAAGAATTCAAATAATAAATAGCAGTTTTACGTGAGCTAATGAAAGAAGTGTCTACAACATGTGGCTGGTAATTATGCTCTTTTCATATA
The DNA here is from genome assembly GCA_034642415.1 of Podarcis siculus. Taxonomy (NCBI): domain Eukaryota; kingdom Metazoa; phylum Chordata; class Lepidosauria; order Squamata; family Lacertidae; genus Podarcis; species Podarcis siculus. The sequence continues at coordinate 1,557,879 of JAXCMG010000061.1, forward strand.
ATTAGAAAATGGTAAGACAATGCGAAGAAAAACCCATTAGTCCAGCAAAGGACGGAACAATTGAAACAGCCTTTATGAGCTGCTCAATAGATAATTAACTGTTCTTGAGTATATTCATTTTAAAGAACAACAGAGGAGACTATGGTTCTTTTGGGGATATATATATATATATATCGATATATAGATATAGATATATATTCATTGTTGTAGCTATCTTTAAAATGACTTTCTAATGTACAAACTCCTATATATACTTATCAGGAATTCAATTGAATTCAATGGAACTGATTTCTGAGTAGACATACATAGGATTGCACTGTCCAGACCTTATTTTATGATGGATTCAATCTTCACTATGCTCCATTCAACCATTGTCTGCTTTAATGGCCATGGTAAATTGGGGGTGAGAAGTCTTTGAAAGACCAAATCTCAAAAGCCACTGTCCCTGACTGTCTTTTAACCTGGTGACATTTTATTAAGGAGTCTCTGCATTAGATGTCTGTAAAGTGCCCTTTACAGAACTCTGAGGCTTTGGTTTTATGGCTGTTTGAATAAAAGTTGTAGATTAACTGATGTAACTTAAAAGTTCATCTTTTAACCACAACATTTTATACTTGTAATTTATATACTTAAAATTGTTTTTTGTTTTGTTTTTTTTAGTTTTTGGGGTTTTTTTTTTAGTTTTTCTAATGCCTAAGGCTATTCCTCGGGGGACGTGCCTAGGACTTGCCGATCTCATGGTCGGCGGTTCGAATCCCCGCGGCAGGGTGAGCTCCCGTCTTTCGGTCCCAGATCCTGCCCACCTAGCAGTTCGAAAGCACCCCTAAGTGCAAGTAGATAAATAGGTACCGCTTTATAGCGGGAAGGTAAACGGCGTTTCCGTGTGCTGTGTTGGTGCTGGCTCACCAGAGCAGCTTCGTCACACTGGCCACGTGACCTGGAAGTGTCTGCGGACAGCGCTGGCTCCCGGCCTCTTAAGTGAGATGAGCGCACAACCCTAGAGTCGGACACAACTGGCCCGTACGGGCAGGGGTACCTTTACCTTTAAGGCTATTTCTCAATTTCCAGTGACTTAAGATAGCCACGATTTTGGAATATTGTATGCACTCTGCCATTCAGAACTTCTCCACTCCTCTGCTTCCATGTAGGTTAGGAAAGTTTATGAAACTTACTCAGGCACACACTTCTAAAATGTCAGAAAGAAAATGCAAAAGAAACAAAATATAATTCACTGCTACCTTTCAAATAAGTTGTGTGGGCAAGAAGTGGGAAGGAAAAGAGAGAAGTAAAGTAGGAGAATGAATCAGCCTTCCTTTATCCCACATGTCTAAGTGAAATCAATCATAACAGATTCCTTCCTCTTGGGAGTCAAAACATGCAAAAGAGGTTTTTAGGTCTTCAAGTCATCTATCAAGGATGGCATTTATATCAGTTTGAAAATAAATTTGGGGGTCACTGCTCAGCATTTGTCAGAGCTTACAACAGAAAAATCATAGCTTGCTCTGCCCTCTTGGCAAATTAATTTGAGCAATTAATTGCTATTTGCAATGTCATGAGCCCATCTGCTTTCCTAGAATGATGGACAAAAAAAGAAAGGAAGATAAAAATACCCTGCAACAAAACGAGCTCTTACCCGGATATAAGCATCCTGTTGATGTTTGGCAAAGTACAGCATGTTGTCAAGAGCCAGCATTCCTGGAGGAGTCTGCGTAAAATCCATCGCTGGGTTCACATGATTCTGTGAAAAGGCAGCAAGTGTTAGTATTAGATATGTAATCACATGAATAATTGGACTAGCTGCCTTGCAGGTCAAACAAAACACAAGCAAGCAATACAAAATACAAAAACTTTCCTGAAGTTGCTTGAGTTTAGCTCCCAACATTCTCCTCTCTGAAAGACTGCCTTCTCCAATATTATCTTGATGATGCTTTGAGACTACCTGGAGACAGCGGTGTTCAGATATGCAAGTACCCCTGCCTGAATGGCTGTGAGCAAAATCGAGGCATGTACAGCCCACCATCAGCAGGCCACTGGCCTCAGATGTGCTCACCCACCTGCCACTATAATAATAATAATAATAATAATAATAATAATAATAATAATAATAATAATAATAATAATTTATTTATACCCTGCCCATCTGGCTGGGTTTCCCCAGGAACTCTGGGTGGCTTCCAACAGAATATTAAAATACAATAGTCTATTAAACATTAAAAGCTTCCCTAAACAGGGCTGCCTTCAGATGTCTGTAAAAGTCTGGTAGTTGTTTTTCTCTTTGACATATGGTGGGAGGCTGTTCCACAGGGCGGGTGCCACTACTGAGAAGGCCCTCTGCCTGGTTCCCTGTAACTTGGCTTCTCGCAGCGAGGGAACCGTCAGAAGGCTCTCGGCGCTAGACCTCAGTGTCCAGGCAGAACGATGGGGGTGGAGACGCTCCTTCAGGTATACTGGGCCAAGGCTGTTTAGGGCTTTAAAGGTCAGCACCAACACTCGGAATTGTGTACTGGGAGCCAATGTAGGTCTTTCTGCCTGCTCTCTTTCCCCCAAAGATGAAAAAGACTCACCTTGGGGAAGAGAGAATGGATAGCAGAGAGGAAGGATCCAGCACTGGCAGGGGAGGCCCATGGGACAAGATGCTTGGAGGCAACAGGTCTTATAATAAGGCTCTACACCCCCTCTGGGAGAGGACACACTCAGAACATCATTTCCTACCAGCCAGGAGGGCCGTTCATACTCTCTCCTCCCCAACCGGAGTATTATTTTGTCCTAGGGAGTAGCAGGACGAAGCGGGCTGGCGCTGCACCCTTCAAGCATCAAGCTGAACATGCAAACAACCCCTCATTGTTTTTTCAAGGATTCAGCTTCAATGCTCAAAGAAGACCATGTACTTTGGGGGCGAGCACAAGGCTTCTTGCAAATTTGAGAAGTTGGCTTTTCCAGGTCACATGAGGAATTCCTGGCAAATTAATAGTGCCATTTCAGGATGGCAAAGAGCTGATTTCCCTCCTGCACTTCAGACAACGCATGATTCTTTATCACGAGCACTTCTATCTGTGTCCCACACACTGAGACAATATTATTATAAACAGTATCATGGTCCTAGGCATTATGCAGGCATGCTAAAGGCTCAAACCCTTCACTTTTAAAGGTAAGGTTGCTCCCATTAAGTTGCCCTTAATGGGTTTGTTGTGCGTAATGTGTAGCATGCAACCAGAGTTTTTTTCTAGCAGGAACTCGCCAGAACTCAGTTCCAGCACCTCTCAGGTGGGTGCCATTGCCATTCTACAAGAATGAGGGAGGTGTTCATGGTGACCGCTTTTTCTAGAAAAATAGCACTGCATGAAACTACAACAAATGCTTAGTACACACAGTTGATCTTACAATTGCTTATTCTTCTATACAGTATCCAGTAATGGGCTTTTGAACATTGCTGTGATCTTCCTCCACCCTAAGCCCAGATCCTCTGAAATCCCACTGGCTATATGAATCTATAACATCAGAACACACTTCCAGCATGGTAGGCACTCAGCACAACTGAGATCGGAAAATGGATGGTTTTGGTGAAATGGGTTAAAATTTGAAATATTAATCCAAGTGGATCTCAACGAAAAGGTTCACTCACAATCAGTATATGGCTTCCTAGTTTGTGTGTTAAAATGGTGCATCATTCAAAGCAGCAGCTTTCAATGGCTGTTATAAATAGCACAGTCAGTTACTGCTACTAGAGTTGAAACCCTGGGGTACTGATCCATCTGAACCTCTTATCTTTCCTGACGCATGCTCCTGTCAAGGGCTGGTTTGGGGCTTCTTTGTCTCCGCTTCTGCATTCTAATGTGCAGAAATTTCCTTCGCTTTTTGATTTCATTGCATAAGACCCAGATGGGAGAGAGTGTTCCAAGAAAAACCTTTGTAAGGAGTGAAGTGACTCTGCAACAATGGCAGAGCTTTCTTATGCTACCTATTCATTCCCTGGCAAGTCTGGTCCACTTTATTCCTACTGGGGAAATTTGTAAAGGGCATTTTAAAGAGCACCTGTCCAAGTTCCAAGGCTAATAGAGCAGTAAGATGCTAATTTAATTCAGTGCTATGAAATCTCTTGTCAGTAAGTGAATGACAGCTATATTTAAATCTGTCAACAGTGTGCATTTGGATCAGAGTACAAATCTTGTTAAGTTATAAAATATAAAAATGAAGTGCTTCACAGATGGAACAAGCATCAGTTGGTTTCCTGTTCTTACGCAAGGACAGTTGACCCTCAAGACATAATACGGCTTTTAACACCAATGAATCTTTCCATGCTCATTACGCCATGTGTGTTTGTGTCAATCAGAGGGAGGGAACTGTGCGACTTTCTCCAGATGAGGTGGGGTTCCAGAAGCCTCATACTAATGTGCAGTACCTCCAGCCTACCAATTTCTACACCCCCAAACCTTTGGGGTGAAATTATCAGTAGGCAAATCACATTTGGGTAGATAACCAAGAGCTCCCCTTTACAATTCAAAACTATTCCGAGAGCTAAAAAGCAGAACGCTTAATTCAACGTAAGGGGAAAGCAGGGGTGGGGAAGAAAGAAGAAGGATGAGCAGTAAACAAATACAGTTATTTTATTTAATGGAACTTAATTGTAAAAACCTCTAAGAGAGCTACATAAAAATAGAGAGAGATGACTAATAACCAGAAATTATGGAGTCCATTAGAATACCTACTGAACTATAATATTTGGACTCAAGCTGACAGTAGGTTGGTAAATCAAAGGGCAGAATTACATCTTACATGAAATGTGCAGCAGCTACAGGCACCAGCACCTGGGTGTAACTGTCTAGAGCAGGGATGTCCAACAGGTTGATAGCAATCTACTGGTCGATCCCTGCGAGGTTTTGGTCAATCACGGTCGATCGCTGCCCCCCTTCTGGCCCCGGCCCCTCTCTCCATTGTTGGAGAATGGAAGACGGAGTTTACAAACTGAGGCTGTTTTCCCCCAGCGATCCTTCAGTGAGTTGCTGTTTCTCTCTGACCCCCCAAAAATGATGCAGCCCCCCAAAGCTTCCTGAACCCCCCAAAAATGGGGCTTTCCCCCTCCCTAAAAAGCTCAACAACTTTGACCTGAACCCCTAAAAATGGGAGTAGATCACTGCCAGTTGTTAATTATGCGAGTAGATCACAGTCCCTTGGGAGTTGGCCACCCCTGGTCTAGAGCAATTAACCTGTGTCCCAACATCACAACATAATGAAATTCCCAGCTCCCTTGGCTAGCAGCAGTTAGGTATATTTGGTGGGAGCAGAGAAATGTCTTATACCACGATGTCTGAACATAGACACATTGACCTAGCTGCCTCATGTGAGAGAGGAAAAGCATCAGAGCGCTCAAATATTCTATATCACTTTACTCAAACATCCACTACTGTTTGAAACTGCTACTTCCTTCCCAATGTCCCTCCACCTCTGCTTTATTCAAACTGTCATTGATCAAAATGACCATGTTTTACGCTCAGTAGTCATCCATACCTACTTTACTCAAACCTCTCCCATTGTTTTACACCACCATTCTGACGCCCCCCGGCTCAGTCTCTCTCCCTTCTCTCCCCCATGCCAAGGTCACTGTTGTTGTGCAACCTGCCTTCTCCTTTGCTCCTCCTGCCCTGCCCTGACTTCATGCAAATCCAGGATTGTGATGCAGAACTATAAATCTTCCAGTGCAGGCAGCATGACGACAACCTTCCATTTTTATGTATAGAGGAATAGAAGTTATTTGTATATGACTGTATCATGCAATATCAGGATGGTTTACAATGTTAAAACATAGAATACAGTGGTGCCTTGCTAGACGAAAAGAAGTTCTGTGATTCTCTTCGTCTAGCGGTTTTTTCGTCTTGCGAAGCAAGCCCATTGACAGCTTAGCGGATTAGTGCTACAGCTGTCAAGCGGCTTATCAGCGGAACAGCTGATAAGCGGCTTAGCGCTTAGGAAAAGGGGGGGAAGCGGAAAAAACCCGCAGGGGGACGCAAGATTTTTTCGTCTTGCGAAGCAACCCCATTGGGAAATTCGTTTTACGAAGCGCCTCCAAAACGGAAAACCCTTTCGTCTAGCGGGTTTTCCGTCTTGCGAGGCGTTCGTCTTGCGGGGCACCACTGTAAAAATAAGATAAACATTAAGGTAACCAGCGAATCAAGACAAAAATTAAACAGCTGCCTGTCAGCATAAACAGGTTCTTGACTTCAAGAACCGCCTTGAAGACTGACCTCAGCTAGAAGTTGGGTAATTAGTATTTCCAGTCCCATGCTTCTGTTTAATCTCAGCTGGGAGATGGTGTAATATATTTACCATCTAGAAAACAACTGAGATTTCTAGTTTTAATAGGGTTGATGGATTTTATATGATATAATGAGCCATCTTTGGAAGGTTACTCTCTGAAAGGCAGCCTATAAATATTGAGATGAATAAATAGTTGTGTTGAAATCCTGCACCTAGTTACGTTAATTAATTCCCTCTGAAATCAATGGGAGTCTAGTGAGCATGTAGATGGGCACACAACTGCGGATCTTGATTTCTATGTCTAAAGAAGCCAAGATTTATTTATGCATTTCATAGTCAACTATATTTCACTGCCATCTTTCTGTATGTGAAAAACGCATAGCAACTGGAGCTACATGAAGATTGAAAAAAACCTCTGTGAACTTTGGACAGCTTAAGTGAACACTGTGCTGCCTAAGATGCCATCACTTTGATGAAATGTAAATCCAAAACTGTGATTACTTGTGGTCATTAAGCAGCTCATGGCATGTTTTTGGCAGATTAGAGCTTCCCTGGACAGATTCCAGTTTGGGAAATTACATTCCACCTACCTAATATTCTCTTGTAGTCACAGCTGGAGAAAGCAGCCTTCATTTCCTCTCCTAAGCTACTTTATATCATTACCATCTGCTTTGCAAAGGCACCAAAGAAGTTGCTGTTTCTCATTGGCAACACACAATAGTGCAATACTCAGACTGTTTTCCAACTATGTGCAGCTCCTATGAAACACTGTTGTGTGCCAGTCATGTGCTAGGTACTGTACTTCATTCAAAAGGAGCCAGGGAAAATATCAGAGTAAGAAACTTGTACAGCATTAGACAAATCTCTGTTGTATGCTGTACTGTGCCGTAAAGTTATCTGTGTTCCAATATGCTTGATGTGTAGATCCTAATTCTCATTAAAAGAAACTCCTAAAAATGAAAGCATTACACGAAATATACATAAGACATTGGACTTTGTTTTTCTAGCCAATTTTTAATTATGTTTTGAATGCCTTTTGGATAGTTGTTCAGCTGTTGTTGGACTGTACCCACGGGACCGCCTCTCCTGGTATGTCCCACAGAGAAATTTACGGTCTGCAAATAAAAACATCCTGAAGATCCCAGGCCACAGGGAGGTTAGGCTGGCCTCAACTAGAGCCAGGGCTTTCTCGGCCGCGGCTCCAATCTGGTGGAACACTCTGTCACAAGAGACTAGGGCCCTGCGGGACCTGACATCTTTCCGCAGGGCCTGCAAGACAGAGCTGTTCCACCAGGCCTTTGGTTTGGACTCAGTCTGACCCCCTCTTCTGGCAATCTGCACAGAATTTTGCTTAATGGTTGCCATCAATTTGATTTTAATTAATTTTATAATGAATGTTTTTAGAATGTTGGATTATTTTGATTGTTGTTAGCCGCCCTGAGCCCAGCTTCGGCTGGGGAGGGCGGGATATAAATAAAATTTATTATTATTATGATTATGATTATTATTATTATCACTACTGATCATTGGCCACACTTGCTGGAACAGATGGGAGTTGGAGACCAACAATATCTGGACGGCAACACTTTGATTAGTGCAACAAATTAAGGTTTCTAGCCGGAAGGTAAACGGTGTTTCCATGCGCTCTGGCTTCCGTCACAGTTTTCCGTTGCGCCAGAAGCGGTTTAGTCATGCTGGCCACATGACCCTGAAAGCTGTCTGTGGACAAACGCCGGCTCCCTTGGCCTGAAAAGCGAGATGAGTGCTGCACCTCATAGTCTCCTTTGACTGAACTTAACTGCCCAGGGGGTAATTTACCTTTACCTTTTTTATCTAGTTCAGGGGTAGCCAACCTTTTTATAACCTACCGCCCACTAATGCATCTTTCCTGATGGTAAAATTTCCTTACCGCCCACCAGTGCTCGATGGAAGGAGAATTCAGCTTCTGCCATAGAACCCCCTACCGCCCACCTAGAACCCTGAAATGCCCACTGGGCAGGAGGGACCAGGTTGACAACCCCTGATCTAGTTAGTGGTCCAAATTTTGTTATGAAGAGAAGTAAAGATTTTGCAGGAAAGGGAACACATTGGATATTTTCGTTCATGCTGATTATGATTTTTGGAATGAGAGCACTTTCTGACCTAGTACCCTTTTTCCTTTTGTATTCATGCAGTTGCTACTTAAGGACTAAATTCCAAAGATCAGCAAAGTCTCAGAAAAAAAAGATACAAGGTTTAGCACTGCAGTTACATGTGATGCACTGAGCCTCACAACTGAACACAAAATGCGATAGTGACATCCCCAAAAGGGCACTTTTTCTCCACTGCCGTTTGCCTCCCTACCCATTGCTCGCACTGGGGGACCCTTCCCAAATTGCTGCTGGTGCTTTGAATTTGACAAATGTTTGGTGGCTTTTTAATACAGCATTGGCTGAATGGGTTGAATTTTGCAATGCCTTTAATAGGAACTAAGACCTCATCAATGGGACGCGGGTGGCGCTGTGGGTAAAAGCCTCAGCTCCTAGGGCTTGCTGATCGAAAGGTCGGCGGTTCGAATCCCCGCGCGGGGTGCGCTCCTGCTACTCGGTCCCAGCGCCTGCCAACCTAGCAGTTCGAAAGCACCCCCGGGTGCAAGTAGATAAATAGGGACCGCTTTCTAGCGGGAAGGTAAACGGCGTTTCCGTGTGCGGCTCTGGCTCGCCAGAGCAGCGATGTCACGCTGGCCACGTGACCCGGAAGTGTCTCTGGACAGCGCTGGCCCCCGGCCTATAGAGTGAGATGGGCGCACCAACCCCAGAGTCTGTCAAGACTGGCCCATACGGGCAGGGGTACCTTTACCTTTAAGATCTCATCAAGCAATGGCTTCAAATCAAACGTGGTTCTGATGGGCAAAGCCGACTGGGATGCAAGAACACTTTGAATCAGTAATGAGCCACAAATGTGCCAGGATTCAAGGACCCGGTCATGGATACACCCCCTATCCAGCCTTGTATACAAGTGCCAAGAGTCAGCAGGCCTGTCCAGGATGTGGGGCCAGGACCTGATAAAAATAGGCAGTACTGGGTCAGATAAAATTACACTTTAAACTCATGACACTGGTGAATGTGGTAAGAACCTACAAAGTATGTGTATGTGTGCTTTTGTACTACAGTGGTACCTCGGGTTAAGAACTTATTTTGTTCTGGAGGTCCATTCTTAACCTGAAACTGTTCTTAACCTGGGGTACCAAATGGGGCCTCCTGCTGCCACTGGCGTGCGATTTCTGTTCTCATCCTGAAGCAAAGTTCTTAACCCGAGGTACTATTTCTGGGTTAGCAGAGTCTGTATAACCTGAAGCGTCTGTAACCCGAGGTACCACTGTATAAAGTTTTACCTGATAGTTACTTTCTTTAACTACAATTTTACCTAGAGGACTGCTAAAAACACCCACAAATGGCATGCTGAAAATCAGGCATCTGCATATACTGATTTCAAATTTAAGAAATGACTACAAATCTAAAGTGTTATTTTAAAAGTAGATCTATGAACTCCTATGATCATTTAGCTAAAGTAATTAAAACGAGAGGATCTGAAACATTACTTCCTCTTCAGTGCTTCAACATTTCAACTATAAGCTAACGCTGGATAAGATAAATTGGTTTTAAATGTAGAACCACAATACTACAGCTATTTCAGAACTGCTGACATGAAATTCTATGTAACTACAAAGACAGTATTAAAATGGCATTACTTCCGGCCCATTGCTTACAAAATATTCAATATTCTTGCTGTTATTTTGTGACACTAAAATATTAATATGGTCATGAACCATTCCACAAACCCAAACGCTCTCTTCCTTTCCCTTTCCCTTCAAGCTTTCAAAGAGTCTCTCTCTTGCCCATGATGAAAATTCTGTTCAAAGGCCAGCTACACACAGCAAATCATTCACAAATACGTGGGACATTCTATGGATATATTTTACTAGTACCAATCACTATGAATGGCTGTAGGGATTGGATGCCGTTGAAGGTTTGCACAGTAAGGAAGAAGGAAGAATATGGACCTTCCTTTGGCAATGCATCACTGTAGGCATGAAGAGAGATGGAGGATAATTTATGCCAGGTTTGGTGGTAGTAGTAGTAGTAGTAATAATGATGATGATGATGATGATGATGATGATGCTTATACCCCACTCATCTCAATGAGTTGACCCAGCCACTCTGGGCAGCTTCCAACAGAATATAAAAAATGTGGTGCTCCAACTACAACTCCCATCATCCCTAACCATTAGCCAATCCAGTTCAATAGCACCTAGATAGCCACAGGCTCCCCAGCCCGGTTTGTGTTCTTCTCTCCTTTGAATTTTTCAGCATCTAGTACATTTTTCAGCATCTAGTACCTTTCACACCTGGCTTATGTACACATAGGTAAGTAAGAAGGACCAAACAGCCTAGACTAAGCTGCTTTGGCATGGCCAATTCTTTTAAACAAAGCTATTTCTGGGGAGCCAAACCAGGTGAACAGTGGAAACTGGGATCCTACTTTGGTTAGCAGTACACAGGGATTCCAACCCACAAGCGTAACCCCTAGAAGACACTGGAAGCTCGACGTGACCAAGCTCACGGACAGTGCCCTGATGTCTTGAAAGAAACACGAGGTATGTTTTCATATGTCTCAAGTTATCGTAGCTGAATAGGCCTGGCTTCCAAAGGCAGAAGATCTATGCAGAAGAGTTTGAAGTCTAGGGTTTAGGTGGCATTTCTGAAAACGTCTCTGTCCAAGCGAGCCCATGGTGCATCGCTTTGTGCATAGAAGAACAAGTCAAATTGTGTCACGGTCAGACAAAAATCCAGAGAGAGAAGTCAGCCTCTCAAAACAAATCAGCCATTTGAATGTTACCAGCTGCCTAGGAGACACAGGCAGCAGCTGTTAAGATTTTGACACCAAGCAACCAAGTTTAAATGCTATGCACGAACAGAAACTATGTCCCCAGGGTAGAGCAGCACGGCTGTTGGTACAATAGGTCCCATTTTCCAGCTAGTTGTGTTAACCTGCAAGGGTTAGGCTTCGGTAGCAAAGACTCACAAGTTCACAACACCTTCTCTCTCCATGAGTTTGCCCTAAGCACGTCTGGAAACTCACTCTATGTGCAAACACTTTGTGTTCAGTGCTCGTAACAGAGATCTCTCCCCTACACAAAGGGAGGGTTTTATTATGATGATCTATATAAAACATTCCTCCACAAAAGTGGGGGGGGGGGAGGGAGAGGGAGAGGGAGAGAGAAGATAGGAGAATGGTATGATCTGCACGGCCACATGCTGCACAACATATTAAAATAACTGCATTGCACATTTCCAGTGGCTCAATACTAAAACGTCATCCATCTCAATAGTTTGAACCTACCTGACTAGCTCACAAAAGACTCGGGTTACAAACACCTTGGGTTACAAACAATTCGGGTTACAGACTCCGCTAACCTGGAAGTAGTACCTTGGGTTAAGAACTTTACCTCAGGAGGAGAACAGAAATTGTGTAGCGGGGGCAGCGGGAGGCCCCATTAGCCAAGGTGGTACCTCAGGTTAAGAATGGTTTCAGGTTAAGAGCGGACCTCCAGAACAAATTAAGTTTGTAACCAGAGGTACCACTGTAAATGAAATAGAATCGAATCATCGAAGTGGAAAGCACCAGGAGAGTCATCTAGTACAACCCCAATGCAATGCTAACATCTTTTGCCCAACGTGGGGATCGAACCCATGACTGTGTTAAGTCTACCAACCGAGCTGAATAAAGTGTTTGGGAGCACACAAGAGGCAGGACACCAACCTTTGGGGAACTGGGCCACATTTACTTATTTAGCCCCCAAACGTAGCTCCACAGGGGAACCAAGGTAGGATCTAACTAATACCAGCCTGCTTTCCCTGTACCCCTTGCCTTCAGCACCATGCTCTCAGGTGAGTAAGGAGGCCAGCCTGCTCCACCCCATCCTGGGACTTGCAACTTGCAGGTGCTATAGGTTGGCCACAAAGGTGAACAAATGCTTGTGAGTCCCACAGCCCTGAAGGCAAGCCTCAGGAATGAACCCTTCGCCTTTAAAGGTGCGTAAGGGTGCTCACTGAAACTTAGCTACCTCATGACTTCTGCACTTACCTGCTAACGTGGCTAACTAATGTATTGAAGCTTCCCCGTCATGCCATCATACCCACCACATTGGGGCAGAATAGGTGGAAAATCGCACCAGCAAAGCCATTCAACTGATGATCCAGAGAAATAACAATAGTGCCTGTGGGAAGGTGGGTGGACTACAGAACGAGGAGGCCAAAGGATGGGTGGGGTGGGTGTGCTGAAATAGCTCTTACACCAGCCCCCTGTCCTGCCAACCTTGGTCTTGTGTGAAATGGCTTGCCTAGGCCCCTGTATTCCTTAAGTGGTCAACATGGCCGTTTTGGGAGTCACAGGGGTATCTTTTGAAAGTGTTCAATTTACCAATGTTATGTACTGAGTTGAATAGGATCCAAAAGGCAGCCGTCTGATTGGTCCTAGAACAATAGGATTCAGAATGCAGCCGTCTGATTGGTCCTAAAACAATAGGATTCAGAATGAAGCAGTCTGATTGCTCCTAGAATAGGGTCCAGAATGCAGCAGTCTGATTGGTCCACAGCAGCCACCCAATCCAGCTCCAGGTGGAAGGGAATCCACAACCTGATTGGCCTACAGGTGAATCCTGGAATTAGCCAATCACATGGGGCTCATTGTGTAAATAATGTATATAAAGCAGACATTCTGGGGGAACTTCCATTCCTCCTCACCACTATGAGCTGAATAAAGAGAATGAAATCCACTCTCGACTCCGAGTATATTTCAACCAAGTTCAACATATATCTGGGATGAGAAAATGGCAGCTGAAGGAAAACTATTGCTTTCTGCCCTGGCATCTTTAAGGCAAGTATTATGCACAGGAACACACAGCTCTATTGCTGGAATCTACTCCCAGCCTAATTTGGAAATCAAGAAACGTGCAGCTCTTTGTAACAACCTTCCTTTAAAACTAGCCACTGACCAGGGCCAACCACTTGAATTGTGGTTTCATTGTTTAATTTGTATTGCATCACCTTCAGATGATATTTTGCTTTCCTACATTGCCTGTTCTGCTATATACAATTATTTCATCCGAAACCAAGAGCATCTGTCCCATGAACAAGGAGTGCCTATTCTACAAACCACCAGCTGATATATAGAATGAAAAGTTGCCTGCTTTCCTTCACTGCCTATCCATTACTTTTAAACTTTTGGTGGCAGCCTCTATGGAACCTTGAGCAGAGTTTTAGATTTCAACCTGAGAAACCTGGATTGAGATTCAAGTCCAGCCACAAAGCTTCCCTGTTAGCCTTAAGAAAATCATTGCATGCAAGAAGAGATCAGCGGACCTTACAGTTAAAGGTGTTTACACATACTCAAGTATGGCTAGTTACATGAAAATGGCACCCTACTTCAGATAAAATGTTGTTCCAAATTAATTTTATCGATTCTAGCTATCAGTCAGCAGTGGGGAACATATGCCCTTCCAGATTTTGCTGGACTTCAACATCAAAATGGCCTCTAAATAGTCAAGCAGTTGGTAAATGAGAGCATGGCATGCAATTTTAGGTTACGTGTCTGCTTAATTCTCCCACTACAGTGCAATACACATACACCTGGAAGTCACTCGCACTGAATTCAGTGGGGCTGACTTGAGCAGACCTGCATCGAACTGCACTTTAAGAGTTCTTTAACTCTAGCTGGACCATGCTAAAAAAAAAATCTAATCTTAAAAATAAACTAATCAGATCCAGCTCTTCACCTCCCCATAAAAAGAAGAACTACTGCTCTGAGTTATTGTTCTAAGACTTTGATAGTGCAACAGGTCGACAGGATCTCCAAATCCAATGCCATCAGTTCATGGAGGGACGGAGCGTATCTTCCCAGCCAAAGGGAAATTACAGGGAGGCTGTAAAATGAAGCAATCCATTCCCCTTTGCCAGGTTCAAATCTAGCAAGGAAATAACTGGCGAGCTAAAAGGGGGGTTTGTTTATTTTAACAATTTGCGTCACACACTGTTATTTGTTCAGTGTCGTCTGCCAAGCAAATTTGGCAGGCTCCACAATGCTGCTCGGAAGAGGCAGAGAGCAGTGGTTTTGACATAAGCTGCTGAATGTGATTACTGGATGCGGCCAACAGGGCTGTTTGAGCGGCAAACCACTCTTCCCACGATGACGGGGCTCAAAAATGAACTCTGCAAAACTTGATGCAGTACCAGTAAATCATATTGAAGGGCCGTCATTACCCGCAAGACAGATTCAGAATTGCAGACAGCAGACTGGCAAAAGTGGCTCCACAGAAATAATTCCCTGACAACTTTCAGAAGAGATAAGAAAACTCAGAGTAGACTACATCCCTCAAAACAAACCTCTTTTTTAATGTTTCAAAAAGGTTCTTATCACTAAACTTTGGCCTGTGTGTATCCTGCAATTTTTCATGAATTTCCTGTTGGACGCAGAATATAAAAATATGAGCAAGTTTCTAGCCGTTAAGACTATGGAGATTTGCATGAAAGCAAAGAATGTGTGCAATATCTGGCTGATTTCACTGATGGATGCGGGGTAAGCAAAAAACAAAAAACTCCTTGCCTTTCTCTCACACACCAATTTGCTTAGTTTAAACAGCTTTCATCATTTCCTGGGAAAGAACTTGGGCAGTAGTTCATGTCCCAGCGTAGAAAACACACAACTCAGCAACACCTGTCGACAATGAAGGTGGCCGTTCTGTCTCCATCACTCATGTGCCAGCAGCCCTTCTATTAATGCTTAAGTGCAATGACCTGGCAACATTTCACATAATTCTTAGACCTTTAAATGTCACATCTTGAACAGCAGAGCATTAAGCTCATCACCGCTAACATATATCTGGGAGATTAAACTGATAATATGGTGCAAAGGTTAGACTGATGGAGTGAGACCAGAAAGACCCAGGCTTAAATGTCTCAGGAGCAAAATGTCTCAGGAGCTATTGGGCCGGTGACACTCTCTCAGCATTACCAACATTCACAAGGTTGCTGCAATAGTAAAATGTGGAGGAGGGCAAGATACAGTAGGGCTTAAAATAAGGTAAAGGTAAAGGTAAAGGGACCCCTGACCACTAGGTCCAGTCGTGGCCGACTCTGGGGTTGCGGTGCTCATCTCGCTTTATTGGCCGAGGGAGCCGGCGTACAGCTTCCGGGTCATGGGGCCAGCATGACTAAGCCACTTCTGGTGAACCAGAGCAGCGCACAGAAACGCTAATTACCTTCCCACCAGAGAGGTACCTATTTATCTACTTGCACTTTGGTGTGCTTTCGAACTGCTAGGTTGGCAGGAGCAGGGACCGAGCAACGGGAGCTCACCCCGTCGTGGGGATTTGAACCGCCAACCTTCTGATAGGCAAGTCCTAGGCTCTGAGGTTTAACCCACAGCGCCACCCGTGTCCCTTTAAAATAAGGTATAAAGATGTAATATTGTGCAAGGCAATAATCACCTCTTGTGGTGACCAATGCGTGAATCACTGGGGCCAAGCTATCCCCGCCCAAGAAAGGTCATCACTAGCAAGCCGGTGCCTGCTGAGGCTACCCACTGATGCTACCCGAGTTTCCAGTGAGAAAAAAGGACCCATCTCCCAATATGACCCTGCAGATAAGCTGCTTATCTCCTTGCTTCCCCTCTCATCAGGTATGCTTCTCTAGCCAAGCTCAGTTTATCAAATGTGATGCCAACACAGACTGTACCTCGGGGGTCACAATTCAGTGAAGAACGCACAGCAAATGCATTTGTCAGGTGGAAAAGGCACCTTGATGGAAGATGGTGACAGGAGATTCATTTAGAGCAGTGTTTCCCAACCGGTGTTCCGCGGCACACTAGTGTGCCGCGAGACGTTGCCTGGTGTGCCGTGGGAGGGAGGCGGGCGAGTCGGGCGGCGAGAGGCGGGGCGGCGGCGGCGAGGAGAGGCCGCCCAGCGCGGGGCTCTCGCCGTCTACCTGCCTGGCTGCCTGCGTGGTGCTGACGTCACGGGGCTGTAACGTGCCCCACATAGGCACACGCGGGGCGGCGAGCGAGCTCCCTCCCACATCCCATCGCCACTCGCTTCGGCCGGCCTACTGGGCTGTTGCAGGCGGAAGGCCTGCGCATGCGCGAGGTTTTCGCGCCTTCGGGATTCCCTTCACGCCTTCCTCCTCCCGGGTCCTTGAGAGCGCGGGAAGCGGCAGCGCGAGACCGGCCTTGAGCCTGGTAGGTATTGCGCTTGCCAAGGCAGTCATTTGGGAAATGAAAACTTGCAAAGCAAGCAACCAGTTCAATCTGAAGTACGTGTATGCTTAATATCCTGTATCTGAAACCTGTTCTGCCCCCTCCCCCACACTTGGTGCCATTTTCATCTACACATGCAGCAGAGTAAGTTGACCCAGAATAGTACCAATTCAGATGGCAGATGGGAGAATGACAGTGCTGAATGCTTTCCCATGTAGAACAGTCCCTGCAAATAAAAACCCAGCATATTTGGAAGAGGGCCTAACCATTACCTTCTATGCTGTTACTATTTATTTAATTTTTTTACATAAGTAAAAGTTTATATATAGTCAATATAGGCACAGAGTTAATTTTTTAAACATTTTCTAATGGTGGTGTGCCTCGAGATTTTTTTCATGAAACAAGTGTGCCTTTGCCCAAAAAAGGTTGGGAAACACTGATTTAGAGAGACTAAGAGGCGTCTGAAATTCCACCATGCTGTTTTTCGCTTCCTATGCAGAACACAGGAAGACCGTCATTACATGCCATTTCATTGTATATAAAGGTATTTTGCACATCAGACAACTACCACTGTGAGACTCTGTGGCATTCTACGCAGGAGCGGCTATTTGCAGTTGACCACCAGGGGTTATTTGCAGTCTTATCAACTGCTATGTCGCCAACAGCATGCAGACCCCCTTAAGCTCTGCTGGGGAGATGCTGACCTCTAGAGGCACATACTAAGAATAAACCAAATGCTTAGTTTTCACACACGTCAGTCAAAATGTTTCGGCTAAATTAATTCAGCCATTTCTGGAGGGGAGGGAGGCAAAGTTGCCCGAAATTGGGATGGGGTAGGTGAAATTTTAAGATTCTTAGTGAGGGAGTTGGCCTTACAGATGGGGTAGTTTGTTGGTTTAAAAAAAACACCTTAAAATAATTTTCACTAGCCGCCACCAATAAGCCTCCCCATCTTTGAAGCCATTTGATTTTCTTCTGGCTACATTGCTCTTCCTGCGTCAGATCACCATGGCAGTGATCTGGCACAGGAGGAACAGCAATGCAACCAGGAGCAGATCAGAGGACTGAGGAGATATTTTACTGGCTACTGCTGGAAATCTACTCCCCGGCTCCTACAAACTAAGGATCGTTGTTGTTGTTGTTTAGTCTTGTCCAACTCTTCGTGACCCCCTGGACCAGAGCACGCCAGGCACCCCTGTCCTCCACTTCCTCCCGCAGTCTGGTCAAACTCATGCTGGTAGCTTTGAGAACACTGTCCAACCATCTCGTCCTCTGTCGTCCCCTTCTCCTTGTGCCCTCCATCTTTCTCAACATCAGGGTCTTTTCCAGGGAGTCTTCTCTTCTCATGAGGTGGCCAAAGTATTGGAGCCTCAGTTTCACGATCTGTCCTTCCAGTGAGCACTCAGGGCTGATTTCCTTAAGAATGGATAGGTTTGAACTTCTTGCAGTCCATGGGACTCTCAAGAGTCTCCTCCAGCACCATAATTCAAAAGCATCGATTCTTCGGCGATCAGCCTTCTTTATGGTCCAGCTCTCACTTCCATTCATCACTACTGGGAAAACCATAGCTTTAACTATACGGGCCTTTGTTGGCAAGGTGATGTCTCTACTTTTTAAGATTCTGTCTAGGTTTGTCATTGCTTTTCTCCCAAGAAGCAGGCATATTTTAATTTCGTGGCTGCTGTCACCATCTGCAGTGATCATGGAGCCCAAGAAAGTAAAATCTCTCACTGCCTCCATTTCTTCCCCTTCTATTTGCCAGGAGGTGATGGGACCAGTGGCCATGATCTTCGTTTTTTTGATGTTGAGCTTCAGACCATATTTTGCACTCTCCTCTTATGTCATGTGAAATGTCAAATACCCCGAGCATAGGTGCTGTGTCCTGTTTTCAGACTTTCCCACCTGCCACCAAAAACTTTCCCCCTTTTATTTATTTCCTTTATACCCTGCTCTTCCTCTGAGGAATTCAGAGCAGCTCATATGTCAGCCTTCCCCAACGCGGTGCTCTCAAGAATTTTTGGACTACAGTTCCCTTCAACTCATGCCAGCTGGGAAATGGAGTCCGAAACCTCTGGACGGGAAGGCAATTATATACAGTCACAGAGTGGGCAGTTCTCCAAATAGTTCTGTACCCTGCTACATTTCAGTTTGTCGCCATGGAGACTAGCTAAAATTTATTCTAATTTACTTTGAAGTTTACCATAGGAAACCAGCCAGCTCAGAAGAGATTGTGCAGTCAAGCTCAGCATTCTGACGCAAGTTTCATGTTTTAAATGCACTGAGCAAGGGATTTGCACTACAAGAAGTTCTACGAAATTCTTACATCATCTCTGCTCTTTTTATTTATTATATATATCCTACTCTCTGCAAGGACAGCATTCCTGGGAGGCCTCCAAAGCCTGAGTAAAGAGAAAAGCCCTAACTGCCTTCCTAAACGCAGGCAGTGAGAGAGCCATGCATTGCCAGATGTCTGGATAATCAGATCCTCCTGAATTTATTCAACACCATTTTGAAACTCATAAACTTAAACACACCACTCAGTTAACAAAAGAACATGCACCTTTCTTCCTACTGTTTTCTTTTAAACGCCATGATCTCATGTCTTTGGAATTGTAAGTGAGTGTGTATGTATCTTCAAGCACTGAAATAACATTTTTCAGCATGGATCCAATATTGAAAAATAAAGACTACTGTACTAAGCCATTCAACAAAACGCAAAGGTTGGATGGCCATCTGTCATGGATGCTTTAGCTGAGATTCCTGCATTGCAGGGGGTTGGACTAGATGACCCTGGGGTCTCTTCCAACTCTATAATTCTAAGATTTTATGATTCTATGAAACATAGCATCAGGCAAATAAAACAAAAATGAAAACCCACCAGTAGCTAGCTATACTGTGACGTAATATCTGCTTTCAGCTGACTACATGTGTTTACAATGTCGAAACAGGAACATTCAAATCTTCTCTGTGATAAGATATGCACATCTCGTCTTAGGGGAAGGGTCTAAAATACCCTCTCTGGTGAAGAGCCCAAATGCAGGAGGGGCCAATTTCCAACTAGTGGCTTAGCTCTATAATGCACCTACTCTGAAGGTGTACACAATCATCACATGTCAGCTGGGTGGCGGAAATGGGAGAGCAAGTCAAATGTTCCTCCTTCCTACTAGCCAGATCTGAAATATGAAGCAGCAAGGTGCAGCCCTCAGCAAATTCGCTGGTACTGAATTACTGCTTTGTTTGACTTTTTAAACCCTCACATTCCTATTCTCATAATCTGATATTCAAATTATCAAAGGTCATAATCTTTTGTAGACTATTAACTGAATAATAATGGAGCTGATTTGCCCATATTCATAAACCACTAGTTTATTTCTACTGTTCTGGCCAGGAAATCTCAACATTTTTCAATGAACACCTGTTATTAGTCACACCAGATGTCCAAAATAGAGGGCCTGAGGGGCTGTAGAAACCTTGTTTAAATTAATGATTTTAGACAGGGGATACAGAATACAGCTCCTGATTAAAGACTCCTGCCAGGCAGAGTGACTGCCCCACATATCTTGCTGAAATTCTCCTCTTTAAAGCCTGTCCCCAATTTACTGCTTAATTAACTGCAACTAATCTGCTCCATACAAATAGTCTGGCTTCCTTACAAATCACTTTGAATCTTTTCCATGAGGTTTCCTATTACTGTAGATACAGTTGAACAGCGATGGCTAAATGTTCATTGTAAAAGAAGCAGAACTGCCACATTCCAGTGCATTAAAAACGAGTAACATTCTTTCAGTGAAAATAGACAACATTTTGACTCTGTTGGTGTTTTATTAATTTTGACACTGGAGCATGCAAAGAGCCTCCTAAGCATTTTTACTGCAAGTGGAAGCTGTTTTCAAACCTGAAAGACAGCCCTCATCATTGCAAACCTAAATGAAATGCAACGCTTTAGCAATCTAGGGTATTTCTGGTGGAACAAGTTGGTTCATTACTGCTGCAGCCATCTGACTGCTACAGTAGGGACGGAGAGCTGGTTCCAGAGCTGCCCACCATCTCATCACCTGATATAATTATGACACGAGCGGATAATTTGAAAGGTCCTTGCCTCTGAAATCTACTTCAAAGTGGTTAGTCTTTCCAACAAGTGACTCTTGTCCAGGTTCGTTAATTGTCTTACTGTAAATGTTGTGAGAATCCTATGCCCTTTTAAAATTTTTTTTTTTGGGGGGGGGGGTTATTGGGTTATTCTTTTTATTTTATTTTGATTATGTATTTTGTGGTTTTATATTCTGTGAGCTGCCCTGAGACCTCTGGGCATAGGGCGGTATATAAATTCAATAAACAACAATATCAATTTTTACTGAAACCTACATCACCTTGCCAACAAAGGTCCGTATACTTAAAGCTATGGTTTTCCCAGTAGGGATGTAAGGAAGTGAGAGCTGGACCATAAAGAAGGCTGATCGCCGAAGAATTGATGCTTTTGAATTACGGTGCTGGAGGAGACTCTTGAGACTCCCATGGACTGAAAGAAGATCAAACCTCTCCATTCTGAAGGAAATCAGCCCTGAGTGCTCACTGGAAGGACAGATCCTGAAGCTGAGGCTCCAATACTTTGGCCACCTCATGAGAAGAGAAGACTCCCCGGAAAAGACCCTGATGTTGGGAAAGATGGAGGGCACAAGGAGAAGGGGACGACAGAGGACGAGAAGGTTGGACAGTGTTCTCGAAGCTACGAACATGAGTTTGACCAAACTGCAGGAGGCAGTGGAAGACAGGAGTGCCTGGCATGCTCTGGTCCATGGGGTCACGAAGAGTCGGACACGACTAAACAACAACAACTTGCAAACAGAATTCAAAGGCAATGTCTCTCAGCACTCATCAGCTGATCTGCACCCAAGAGACATCACTTTTAAGTCCATCTGCGAGTGGTTTCCATACAAATCACTTGCCCAGGGACTTCAAAATGATGGCAGTCACACCTTTTCACGTCTCACATATGACATCAGAGGTAAGGTAGTTGGGCATGGTTTGGGGGAAATGGTCTTGCAGGTCAAATAAGGTCCCCTGTTAGGGCTCATTAGGCATGCAAGCCGAAGGTCCCATACCCTTGCGCTACAGAGGTGCCCAGAGTGCTGGGCCATAAGATCTCAGCTGGGGACAAACCCAGGATGGGCCACATCCAGTATCTTGAGACTAACATAGCTGGCTAGAACTGGGTAGCAAAGGACTAACAACAGCTCCTAACTGTAGACACTCATATCCAGTTATGT
This sequence comes from Podarcis siculus, assembly GCA_034642415.1. Lineage (NCBI taxonomy): Eukaryota > Metazoa > Chordata > Lepidosauria > Squamata > Lacertidae > Podarcis > Podarcis siculus. The sequence goes on from JAXCMG010000061.1 coordinate 1,579,688, forward strand.
TCTGGATATGGCCATAACCAACCGATTCAAAACAGAGCATATGGCTTAACTAAATTTTCTAGCTGCCTCTGCATTTTCTCCTCCCATTTCAGTGGCCTACTCTCTGGGAAGTGGGACGTGGGTGGCGCTGTGGTCTAAACCACTGAGCCAAGGCCTTGCCGATCGGAAGGTCGGTGGTGCGAATCTCTGCGACAGGGTGAGCTCCCGTTGTACAGTCTCTGCTCCTGCCAACCTAGCAGTTTGAAAGCACGTCAAAGTGCAAGTAGATAAATAGGTACCACTCTGGCAGGAAGGTAAATGGTGTTTATGTGGCATCAGTCTTAACCATGTTCCTTGTATTGCCCTTGTAGTTGGTTAGGTGCTGCAGTCATTGCCACACTTGTTTCATGGTGTTATCAGCTAAATAATTTTCCACCTTAAGCTTATACTGTTGTTTTGCTGCCTTAATGCCTTTTTTGAGATTTATTCTCGCCTCTCTGTATATGTCTATATTCCCTGTCTTAAAGGCAGAATCCCAGATTTTCAGGAGTCCTCTTACTTCAGCAGTCATCCATGGTTTCCAGTTCCCATAGAGTCTAATGCATCTCTGCGATGTTACCTTATCGACGCACACTTTAATATAGGAGAGTATAGCATCTGTGTATCTATGCAGATCTTGATGTTCAAACACGTTCCAATCAGTGCTCTCAAAACAATCCTGGAACTGACTAAGAGCACTCTCTGGCCAAATTCCAACTGTTTTTATAACTGACTGAATTCTTCTCCTGAGAGGGATGTACTTCGGACACAGAAAAACTGAAGAATGGTCGGATGAGCCTAAGTAGGGGAAGGGGATTGCCCTGTATGCCTGTTTCAAATTGGAATACGCGAGATCTAGAATATTCTGTCCTCTAGTGGGAAATTTCACAAACTGTTCAAACTTAGGGAAAACCGCCTTTAGGCAGGCTTGATTGAAGTCCCCTGCCACAACAAGGGCGCCCTCTGGGTGGATTTGCTGCTGCTCGGAGATGACGTCATATAGCTTAGAAAGTGCCGCAATGACATTAGCATCGGATGGAATATAAATAGCTAAAATAATTATGACAGTTACTTCTCTAGGCAAATAAAATGGCCGACATGTAACTGCCATCAATGCTAGATCTGGGGAGCAATACTTGTAAGCTACTTTGCTGTTAACGCACCAACCATTGTGTATGTAAATACAGACTCCTCCGCCCCTAGCTTTACCAGAATCACTGTTTCTATCAGAGCGATAAATTATTCGATTTATCAGCTCAACTGCCACATCCGGTACTGCTGAATGTAGCCAAGTTTCTGTAGTATTTACCACATAGCCCTCACAAAGAAGCTTGTTTGCTGCCATCAGCAACTGTAGTTCGTCAATTTTGTGGACGAGAGATCTGGTGTTGGTCAGGAAGACGCTTGGCAGTGCTGGTCTGGTGGGTCTTTTTCGAACCCGGGTTAACAGACCAGCTCTGCAACCACGTTTTTGCTTTCGCTCTTTTCTCTTTCGCTTCTTTCGACACCCCCTCCCGTCGACAATCCATAGAGATCCTGAAGGTCTTACTATGCAGTTTGGTATACAGTGGGACCTTTGAAACTCTCTAGTTATCTCTATTTTGCTTGTGAGCCCGATGTTTACCAGTTCTGTGCGTGAGTAGGTGAGGTATTGGGAGCTCAGAGCCGCAGCGTATGAACGCGCCGCCATCTTGGAAGCAACAGGTAGGCATGTGTTGGTAAGCCTGAACAATCCAGGACCAGGGCCAGTCAGGCTGGGTCCAGGTTGTTCTGGCTGATCTGAACCAGGCTCTGAATCAGTCTGAGGTGAAGGGGCGTTACACCGCTCTAATGCAAACTAGACCACTGTAAGAATCAAGGGAGAATACTCACAATAAACCCAAGTTTTTTGTAATCCCGTGTGTACATAGATTTGCGTTTCTCAACATTGCCGCCACTGTTGTTCGGTTCAGACTCTGCATCGAAAGCAATTCTTCGGAGTTCAAATATGATATCCCTTTGGGCCTGAAGGGGTTGTAAAAAATACATTGCCATTTTTCAAAAAAGGAAAAACATACACACAACACTGAATATTAAAAGTAACGCCAGAACATGTCCATATCACATTTTCATTCTCCCAAGTTTTTTGGCCTTAAAATTTCTATTTTAAATTGTAGTACGATGTACTGTTGTCCCCCCAACTACTAGTTTTAAACCTGGAGTTTAAAACTTGTTGGTTTTACTCTGTATTAGATGTTATGCTTTGGTTTTATCATTTTTAAAAAATACTTTGTTGTTGCTGTAGTGTAAACCACTCAGATAACTTGTTATTAGGAACTATAGTAATTCTATAACCAAACAGTAAAAAAAGGTAACTGAATTATGCTAAACATAGAACTTTGGCTTGGATAAAAAATATTAAACTGGATCCACAGACACTGATGGTATATCCCCAGGTATTCTCTCCAATGTCAGAGTTGCAGTGCTGGAAAAAACACCAGTTATGGACCTTTCTATAGCTGCAGGTAGGAGGTGATGAGGGCAGATCTCTCTCTCTCTCTCTCTTTGCAGAGGGAGATCTGAAAGATCCAGTGGTTCAAGGGATCATAGAATTGCACCCTTTGTGAAGAAATGAGAATGGTGTGACATGGCATATTTACTAATTCTCTCGCCTGTCCTCTGGAGTTTAAAATGTAATTGGAATTACTGCTTCAAGCTTTTTTTAAAAAAAATATTCCCCAAGCATATTTGTGCATATTTAAGAAGTAGGGCTACTAACGGCCTTAATTTTTTGTTGTAATTTAGTTCTACTTATCCTGGTCTGTCTGCAAGATTCCTCTCTTGTGCTTTATATCCCCATATGGTCTCCCACCAAGTCCCTCCCTTAGATTTGCTGTAGATTCTGCAGCTGAACCATACTAGGTGCCTTCAGAACACAATAAGTGGTGCCTGACATTCTTGAGCAGTATGCAAGAATTGTATGTTATTTTTTCCTTTGTGGCCTCTAAAATAAAGCACACTGCTCATCATTCGCGCATAACAAAGCTTTTCCTTTTCACTGAAGTGGTTTCCCTATCTCTACAGAGTAGGTGTAGCAGTTCAACAATATTGTTTTGCTTACCTGATCTTGGGGGTCCATTTTGGTCATCATCCTGTCTTCCAGTAAGTTAAAGGTGAGCACTTGCAGAACGTAAAGCTGATGTGCCATTTCATTATTGATGGCCCTCTGAGCTCTGATAACATACTGAAAAGAGTAGCAAGAGCAGAATCACCCGGCAACCTTACATAAAGTTACATCAAGTTAAGTTTAGGCAGGCAAGGAGGGGAGGGTCCAGAAATAAGCTTCACCATTGGATATATAATTATATTTAACATAATTGTTTTGCTCTACTCTTCATCCCCTTCCACCCTCTCCATTGTCTAGGACACGGCTACCAACCAAATGAAGCACACTAGTTATTTTGTAGATGCCCACAAGATCAGTAAACAGCCTCTTTTTGCTGCCAGCCTGAGACAGCAAAAACAAAGAAGTCTGTCAAGCACCTGGCTGGTCAAAGCACACAATTAGTAATATGAGTTTAGTGTAAGAAGTCACAAACTGCATAGGCACACACCAGCCCAAACCCCTGCTTACAATGCAATCAATACATTCACAGTTAAAATACGTGAGTAGTTTAAAATACAGTTTAAAATATGTGAGTAGAGGAATGTGATTCAGTTTTTTAACTGTGTTATGGAAATTACAGGGAGGGGCCACATCTTTAAAGTTGTTAAATGTTACAAATATTATGCCTGAATGTATCCTTTCGACTTGACAGCTCAGGGAAGATACCTACCTTTACAAATCATATACAATCAACTCCTTTACCAGTTTCCTCCATTTCAACGCTATTATTTTGCCTTTGGAAAAAGGACTCTTTCCCCTGCCACCTCCCCAAGCGTGAGGACATGTATACACACCTCCTACCCCAGGAAGTGCCCAGAGGTGACAATTGCTGAGCTGATTGTTGGCCAAGGAAAGCCAAATCCCATCACCAGACTTGCCTAGGGGTCCAGACATGCAAAGGAAATTCTATCATACTTTGGGTGGTGGGACTTCAGAGCTGTTTGCCTATGCTAATCTTATACCTGGGTCTTGCCCTGAGATGTCCGCAAATGCTAATCTGGTACCAAGGATATGTTTGCCAAAGCTGAACTAGTGTAACCCCTGTCTAAAGGTAAAGGGACCCCTGACCGTTAGGTCCAGTCGCTGATTGTGGCGCTCATCTCGCTTTATTGGCCGAGGGAGCCGGAGTACAGCTTCCGGGTCATGTGGCCAGCAGGACTAAGCCGCTTCTGGAGAACCAGAGCAGTGCACAGAAACGCCGTTTACCTTCCTGCTGGAGCGGTACCTATTTATCTACTTGCACTTTGACGTGCTTTCGAACTGCTAGGTTGGCAGGAGAAGGGACTGAGCAACGGGAGCTCACCCCGTTGTGAGGATTCAAACCACCAACCTTCTGATCAGCAAGTCCTAGGCTCTGTGGTTTAACCCACAGCGCTACCTGCATCCCTCTCTACCCCTCCCCTTTTGTGACATGTCAGTGATGTAGCAATGTTGTATCAATGATGCTGTACGAACTGTATTCTGAGACAGTTTTAAAAGCCAACGTCACCCATGCTCGGGATTTTTACTGCTGTTTGAACCTGCTGCGCAACAATAAAGTCGACTGACTGCTGTTTTGCTCCAAATTACTTGGCTGCAATTTCCTTCTTTTACTGACCGAATGGACCCGCGGGGGACTTGTACCCTGGTGAGCTGGGCTGTTGAATAGTCTCTCAACCCAGAATTTTCTTTAACAACTGTTACTTTATCAAAAATGAGCACAGAAACATGAACCGAAGACAAAACACTCACTTGTAAGATGATTGCCCGAAGTTGCTTCTGTGCTAAAATATTTGCCATTTCCTAATTTTGAAAAATAGAAAAAAGGAGAAGCAGTAAAAATTCAGTTTGAAAAAAAGTATACGGCTCATTATGGCAGCATCAGTACAATGCCTTTTTTGGTTACTAGGGGAAATCTATAATCTATTCCTCAGAACAAGGAAACTACCCTCCTGTTGCTCACTTGCATGATAAAACATGGAGGGAAACTGACTACACTAAATCTGTTTCTGTGAATTGGTAAGAAAAGCACTCATAAGCATCTCTGGATGGGACACAACCTCCAACTTGATTTAACAATAGAGCTGCCAATCAACTGCATTTAAAGGGGCAAGCTCAGTATCTGAACAGAGTGACAAAATTAACCAGGACTCCCTATTGTATGTATCTTGCCAGAAAAAAAGTTTACTTCTTAGAGAAGGGTAGCACATCTCAACTCTGCCATCACTAGCTTTCATATACTACAGTTCAAGCTATAATTGTCTAACTAAGAATTGCATTTATAGCACAATTTTGGCCAAAGCAGCTGTGTTTTCAACAGGTACCACCACAAAGTGACCCACCTAATATTTTAACACCCGACTCACCTGTCTCCTGTCATCAGGTGCTTTGAGGAAAAGCGCATTTATTACGGCAATGGTGTAGGTTTGTATTTCTTGATCTGCCCTGTATCAGAGTATAATATAAAGCAGGTATACAAAAGTCAGGCTTTAGAAAATGATTTTTGTTGTTGCTGCTGTTTATAGAACAGAACAATAAAGTACAGCTACAAGCTGCTAGAGTGTGGGAGAGGAACCCTACAAGCCTTTAAAATGATAATATTCTAAATTAATGCACAGATTCTTAATTGCAGTAAGTTATCAGCTCAAACTGTGTTAAATCTATATATTTGTATCTCGCTCGTCTTTCAAGGTCATGATGAGCATACATAAGTCTGGTTTTTATCTGTGGAATAGTTTAAAACGGCAGGCAAGAGACTTGCTAGAAGCTCCAGCAAGCTTCATTGGCTGAACATATGCAGCAGGAGAAGAGCGTCTCTGAACTGAATGCCGCCAGAGAGCCATGCAGAACTGGGGAGGTGAGCAGCTCCAGGATGGGGAAGGTAGAATTAGCTAGGATGGCCTATCTTCTTCTTCTTCCCTTCCTTGCAGTCAGTTCTCACTGCACCCATATGGAAACGCAGGATCATGACCAGACTTGGGTAAGAACTTTAATCCTGGCTGATGTTCCAAATCCTTAACGAGATCTTGTCAATTTTAAGGCTGCTTTCAAGGTCATCAGCTGTAACTTTAAACGTTATTCCCAGACAAAAGTAATGCAAAGCTACTCACCCTTGAAGGTGTGGGATTAACTGGCCAATTGTAATCTCCTGTGCCACCTTCTGGTACAGATCATGGCTGTTCAACACCATTGACTCTAGGATGGCTAGGGATCGTTGCAGTATAGCAATGTCGGAAGGAAACTTGCTCACGTAACTTGCTATCTATAAATAAATCAGGTTTCTTGTAAGAGGCCATGGGTTGGATAGAAGGAAATGTTCCAGCAAAATAAATAGTATCTGGCCAAAGCAATAAACCCTGGGTGTCAAATCCTGGGATAATAGCACACTCTGGTTTGTCTTAATCATGCTTAATGCCATGCCACACTTATGGATGGTTTAGGGTGCCAGGGTCAATCTCTGTGGAACCAAGGGGGTTTCTTGTAAAGGTAAAGGTACCCCTGCCCGTACGGGCCAGTCGTGTCCGACTCTAGGGTTGTGCGCCCATCTCACTTAAGAGGCCGGGGGCCAGCGCTGCCTGGAGACATTTCTGGGTCACGTGGCCAGCGTGACGAAGCTGCTCTGGCGAGCCAGCACCAGCGCAGCACACGGAAACGCCATTTACCTTCCCGCTATAAAGCGGTACCTATTTATCTACTTGCACTTAGGGGTGCTTTCGAACTGCTAGGTGGGCAGGAGCTGGGACCGAAAGACGGGAGCTCACCCCGCCGCGGGGATTCGAACCGCCGACCATGCGATCGGCAAGTCCTAGGCACTGAGGTTTTACCCACAGCACCACCCGCTTCCATTTACTGAGTCATTCACCCGGACACATGCATATGGCAGTCATACAACATTGCCAGCATTGGGTTCTTGTCTCACACTTCCCAGTGGAATTTTCCATAATTTTTCTTGTCGGCTTTTTGCAGTTAGAAAAACGACGTGATAATTGCACTAGAAATTGTGGGGTGCCAACCAAATCTTGTGCAAATCAGCAGCCTGTGTGGAAGCAGAAAACACTTCACTTCACTTCTGAAACCACTGTTAAGGGTCGCTGAATATTGCTCCCGTCCCTGCCATACGCACCACACAAAATATTCAGAGATATAAAGAGTGGCTTTATATTTACATGCCTGCATGTGGTTAACAACTATTCACCCAGACTATGCTATGGACTTCCTTTTTCTCTTGCAAACCCAAGACAAGCGTGTTTATAATTAAGAGTTCCTCTTGGGAAATGTTTCCTTTACATGCTTACATAAAGATATTATAAGGTAATGTGAATTCTCTTCTCTCTGCTGTGCCTTCTCTGGCCTCTTTCCAGAATGTACTTGTTCCAAAATAGGTCAACCGCATACGAAAAAGTCTCAGTGCAGGGCTGCTGCAACATCATTCATAATTGGCCTTACAAATACTGTTCATCCTATGCCATTATAGCATTAACTTACAGGTAAGTTAATAAAATTACAGAAATTCTCTCAAATGTGAACATCATCGGCTCAACCTAGGAAGAAGCGAGCTGTGACTAAATTCTGTTAACTTAGCAGCAATTAAACCCCATTCCCTTGGCTTTTGTTGTTGTTGTTCTCTTGTTCAGCAATGAAATTGTAGCATATCCATTAAAATGCTCGGCGGTTTGTCACGCCCTTCCTCTAAAATCAGTGTGGCTTATGAGTTCTCGTTTTACCCTCACAACAAACCGATGAAGACAGGCTGAGATGCAGTGATTTTCACAGCATCCTGCATAAAATATCCAGCAAGCATAATATCAGACCATGAATGTTATTACAACTTAGACCAGGCACCCCCAACCTTCGGCCCTCCAGATGTTTTGGACTACAATTCCCATCATCCCTGACCACTGGTCCTGATAGCTAGGGATCATGGGAGTTGTAGGCCAAAACATCTGGAGGGCCGCAAGTTGGGGATGCCTGACTTAGACCCTCCCAGACCTTTCTAGAAAACACCACCAAACTGGTTCTTGAGTATACTTCAGAGCAGGGGTCAGCAGCCTTTTTCAGCCATGGGCCAGTCCACTGTCCCGCAGACCATGTGGTGGGCCAGACTATATTTGGGGGGGGGGGGAAATATGAACGAATTCCTATGCCCCACAAATAACCCAGAGATGCATTTTAAATAAAAGGACACATTCTACTCATGTAAAAACACCAGGCAGGCCCCACAAATAACCCAGAGATGCGTTTTAAATAAAATGACACATTCCACTCATGTAAAAACATGCTGATTCCCAGACCGTTTGCGGGCCTTAGGTTGCCTACACCAGAGTATACTTCAGAACCATAACCCTGAGATAGCTAGAAATTGCCTCTCTGCAATGATTTGTCCTCTCTGCAGTCATATTATGTAGCACCTATCCATATTATGGATCCCATGCCCTTTTAAAATGTGGTTTTTCTTTTGGAGTGGGGGGTTATTGGGTTGTTGTTTTAATTTTGATTATATATTTTGTGGTTTTATATTTTGATTTTGTTCTGTGAACCGCCCTGAGACCTCCCGATATAGTAATAATAATAATAATTTATTATTTATACCCCGTCCATCTGACTGGGTTTCCCCAGCCACTCTGGGCGGCTTCCAACCAAATATCAAAAACAATACAGCATCAAACATTAAAAACTTCCCTAAACAGGGCCGCCTTCAGGTGTCTTTTAAAAGTAAAATAGTTGTTTATTGCCTTGACATCTGCTGGGAGGGCTTTCCACAGGGCGGGTGCCACTACCGAGAAGGCCCTCTGCCTGGTTCCCTGCAACCTCACTTCTCGCAGCGAGCGAACCGCCAGAAGGCCCTCGGCGCTGGACCTCAGTGTCTGGGCAGAACGATGGAGGTGGAAACGCTCCTTCAGGTATACAGGACCGAGGCCGTTTAGGGCTTTAAAGGTCAGCACCAACACTTTGAATTGTGCTCGGAAACATACTAGGAGCTAATGAAGATCTTTCAGGACCGGTGTTATATGGTCTCGGTGGCCACTCCCAGTCCCCAGTCTAGCTGCCGCATTCTGGATTAATTGTAGTTTCCGAGTCACCTTCAAAGGTAGCCCCACGTAGAGCGCATTGCAGTAGTCCAAGTGGGAGATAACTAGAGCATGCACCACTCTGGCAAGAGTGGTATATAAATATATATATAAAGTATAGGGTGGTATATAAATTCAATTAAGAAGAAGAAGTCGTCATTCTGGTGCCTGACGCACAGTGTTTCCAGGCAACTTCCAAGAATAGGCTGATACTGGCATGGAAAGCTCCCAAGCGGCCTCACCCCCCCCTTCCATTTTGTAAATGGACAGAACAGATGTGTGTGGAAAATACATCTACTCTGACCCTTAATGTCAAGCGTAAGCATACTGTACCTTTTTAATGAAAGCCACAGAGAATGTGTCCCAGGATACAATTCCATGATCCATCAGTTCAACGAAAGCCGTCAGAGTGAAGGATAACATGTCTCCAAAGCTGGAAGAGACAGGAGCCAAAGCAGAAGTGGGATGGGAGAAGAACCATGTAAACAGCAGTGGGAAACCGTTGGGCAAAAGGGGAAAAACAAAGCAAAGATGGGCAAGAAGGGGCAGGAGCAGAATAAAATGAAGGCCATGCAGCAAAGCAGCATCAAGTGATTTCCACATGGATCCCAAAGCAGCGTCAACTGGAAGGAAGCGTTTGAGGATGTTTCTGCATTCTGTGTGGGAAAAGGCTGTCCAATGCCCAAGAACAATAACCTTGTGCAGGTGTCAGCCTGCTCATTCAAAGACAGGACACCCATGAAAGACTTACTTCTCTTCCCAATAATAGATCAATTGCTGTTTAAACAGTTCCCCACTTTTGGACAAACACCAGCCAACACAAAAATAGGCCACGGGATCATGTTCTTCCCCCCTCTCTGCCAGATTAAAGCTTTCATCAGCACCTTTGCTATTCATCAGACTTTGGAAATGAGCTCTAAATTCAGATTTCCAAAGCATAGCAAACAAAACACTCTGTTTATTGCCAGTGCTAACACAGAATAATAGAATTAGAGAGTTGGAAGGGACCCTTTAGTCCGACCCCCTGAGATGCAGGAATTTCAACACGCAGTCCCCCATCCAATTTGATGCCATACTGGAACCTGCTTAGCTTTGCAAATATGCTAGCAGTTTTATTGTTGCTATTTATTGTTATTATTTATGGCCAGCTGGCGTTGGTGTGTTCGGATTCAGGATGGATAGGGGAGGGCACATGTGAGCTCTGAACTATAGTTAAGGAATGAGGTGCACATCTACAGAACCTCAGCCTGACAAATTCACACCCACCCCAATGTGAAAACCACTAGCTAAACCCTATGGGAACAGCCTCCAGGTTTTTTGGGGGGCGGGGCAGAATACACTGTGAATATGCATAGGGGTTTTTATTATCATTTTTAAAAAGAACAGTGTTCTGGTTAGCAGATCTAATATAAATCAGGCCATATTCTTATGCAAATGGAACTCTGCTGCAAAACTATCTTCTCCCTAATTGTTCCACACCATTAAAAAAAAAACTAGCTAGAAACCTTTAGGCTTTTCTTTAATACATAAAAAGGTAAAGGTAAAGGTACCCCTGCCCGTACAGGCCAGTCGTGACCGACTCTAGGGTTGTGCGCCCATCTCACTTAAGAGGCCGGGGGCCAGCGCTGTCCGCAGACACTTCCGGGTCACGTGGCCAGCGTGACGAAGCTGCAACTAGCGAGCCAGCACCAGCGCAGCACACGGAAACGCCGTTTACCTTCCCGCTATAAAGCAGTACCTATTTATCTACTTGCACTTAGGAGTGCTTTCGAAATGCTAGGTGGGCAGAAGCTGGGACCAAACGACGGGAGCTCACCCCGTCGTGGGGATTCGAACCGCCGACCTTACGATCAGCAAGTCCTAGGCACTGAGGTTTTACCCACAGCGCCACCCGTGTCCCTTTAAAATAAGGTATAAAGATGTAAATATTGTGCAAGGCAATAATCATCTCTTGTGGTGACCAATGCGTGAATCACTGGGGCCAAGCTATCCCCGCCCAAGAAAGGCCATCACTAGCACATCTGTTGCAGCCGGTGCTTGCAGAGGCTACACACTGAGGCTACCAGAGTTTCCCGTGAGGAAAAAAGGACCCATCTCCCAATATGACCCTGCAGATAAGCTGCTTATCTCCTTGCTTCCCCTCTCATCAGGTATGTTTCTCTAGCCAAGCTCAGTTTATCAAATGTGATGCCAACACAGACTGTACCTCGGGGGTCACAATTCAGTGGAGAACACACAGCTTTAATACATAAAGGTAAAGGTAAAGGTACCCCTGCCCGTACGGGCCAGTCTTGCCAGACTCTGGGGTTGGTGCGCCCATCTCACTCTATAGGCCGGGGGCCAGCGCTGTCCGGAGACACTTCCGGGTCACGTGGCCAGTGTGACAAAGCTGCATCTGGCGAGCCAGGCAGCACACGGAAACGCCGTTTACCTTCCCGCTAGTAAGCGGTCCCTATTTATCTACTTGCACCCGGGGGTGCTTTCGAACTGCTAGGTTGGCAGGCGCTGGGACCGAGCAACGGGAGCGCACCCCGCCGCGGGGATTCGAACCGCCGACCTTTCGATCGGCAAGCCCATAGCTCATGATAATTCAACCCAGGAAGACTACCTAGAAAGCAAGAAGCCCTTAAGCTCAGTCAGTGGGAAGCATACAGAGAGAGAGAGATTTACACTCATAACTCTGGAGTCCAGCACACTGAATTGGAAGCTACAGCATCACTGGCTAAGGAGCCAAACTGGGGTCCTGACTCCAAGCCTGATGTTGGTGATCAGAGGATCATGGAACCCCAAGTTAGCCTTTGGAGAGGAGCCGAGACATTCACAAGCACCTTCCCCCGTGCCAGAAGAAGCAAATGCCTTTCTCACCACCTTGCCAGTCCAATGGCACAGACTATGAAGCTCAGGAGAGCTGCCCATCTCCAGGCCAGAGGGCGGATGCTTTAAGAGAATCTAGTTCTCCCTGGACAGAGCTTAGGTCACGTGACCTGGAGAAAGAGGCTCGAAGGGCCTCATTTCACTTCCAACACTTGTCAGAGCAAGTTGCCCACTGTCCTTGCTCCATGGGCTGCACCACAGGACCAGTACAGAACAGTTGCCTCCATGGCAACCTTGATTATGTCATCATATTGGCTGGAACTTCCAGTGATGAGCAAATTCCAGTTTCTTAGCAACCGGATAAATTCAGTGGTGGACTTTATAGTGTCAGTTTGCACAGAATCAAACCTTATCTGGGTTTTAAACGCCAGAGGGCGGATTAATCAGTCCCTCATAATAAGAATGTAAGGAGAGTCTGCTGGATCAGACCAATGGCCCATGGAGTCCAGCATCCTGGTCTCACAGCGGCCAACCAGATGCGCTTGTGGGAAATCTGCGAGCAGGACCTGAGTGCAAGAGCATTACCCTACCCTGTGGTTTTTAGCAACCTGGTCTTCAGTAGCACACTGAGTCTGACCATGGTGTCAGAGCACAGGCAGCTCATGCAACTGCCTGTTGTACAATGACACCTAGTGGAAGAAATGAAGGCATTCTGCAATACTGGGAACTGCTAAACTGTGGCGATAGCTTTCTTCGCTGCCACCACCCCGCTTCTCACGGGGACACACGGAGTCCAGACAGCTGTTAACATAAACAAATAATCAAGTTTATTTTTAAGTGCAGGAACAAGCGTATGGTTTCGGTTTATTTTTCTCTTGTCAGTTTCCTAATCTTAGTTCCTAACAACTCCAAACTTATTATTCCAACTATCTATCTGACTCAACCTAACAATTCCTCTCACTCTCACCTTTGGTGGACATGCCCAAAGATCAAGACCTTATGGGAAATGATTTATAATGAAATAAAAAAGGTATTTAAATATACCTTTCTGAAGAAACCAGAGGCCTTCCTCTTGGGCATGGTCGGCCAATTGGTGCCAAAGAAGGATAGAACTTTCTTTATGTACGCCACAACAGCAGCAAGAATACTGATCGCAAAATATTGGAAGACGCAAGATCTACCCACCCGGGAAGAATGGCAGATGAAGGTGATGGATCTTATGGAAATGGCGGAGATGACTGGCAGAATCCGGGACCAGGAAGAAGAGTTGGTGGAAGAAGATTGGAAGAAATTCAAGGCTTATTTACAAAAATATAGTAAAATTGAGGAAGTTTAGAAGGAGTCTGGAAAGAAACTATGTGACTTTTGTATAAATACTATAAAGGACTTAAGTTAAATAGACTGTTAAAGGAAATGAGGGAAAGTAAATTTTACTATGTTAAGATAAATTATTGTTTAACAATTTGGGAAAGATGGAAAGAACTTGCTGAAATAATTAATTGAAGCAGAATACAAAAAAGGGAGGCGGGAGGAGGTCAAAGAAACAAGCTAATGAAGTTAAGTTAATAAGGTTTTATTCTACTTTTATGTATTTTCTTTTTTGTTGTTTGATTGTTTTTGTTTTTCTTGGTATTTTTGTTGCTGTTTTTTCTTTTGTCTGTTTTGCTGTGTTTTTAAACTTTAATAAATATCATTTAAAAAAAACACAATTCCTCTCACTCTCTCACAATACAACTCTACCAGCCCACTGCCTATTCCTCCCTCTTCCTTCTCCAACTCCCAAACCTCAACTGACTTTTCCTAAACCTCCCACTCTATCTTTTACTCCCCCCTTGCATTCTCACTGGCCAATCACATCACACCCCCTTTAACCCTTTCCTTGACCCATTCTAGGAGGCAAACGCCACATAAACATACTGCATTTACTATGCACATGCATTGGCCTCACATTACACCAGAAAAAAAATATATGAGGGAGCTAGGATTGCATGCAGCTCACCACCACCACCACCACCAGGTGTAGGGGTGTGTGTATGTGTGTGCATATATATATATATATATGCAGTAATGAGTGCATTTGCTTTTCCTCTCATGCAGCAGCAACTATGACACCTTCCAAAATTTTGTTCTGAAGTCCCGCTGGAAAGAGTTAGGTCATGTAATATTTCCTGGTGCTCATGCTTCTCTCTCCCACCCCCACCCCCAGTATGCTCCAGTTCCCTTCCTGGATCGGGACCACATCTGAACTTAGCATTCTGTGGCTTGCCATGAGCAAAGGAAGTAATGCGGGGAGAGATGTCAAATCTGAGAGAAGCTTTGCACAGGAAATACCATGAAGGGCTGCTTGGGTCATCTAGCATCTCTGCACACCCAGAGAAGTCCTATGTAAGGGATGGAACCAGGTGAAAAAAAGCATGAGAAAGAGGAGGAAAGTACTGCTTCATACAACACTCAATAAATGAAATCTCTGACCACAATATATGGCGATGACCATGGGCTTAAATGGCTTTTAAAAGGGTTTGGACGGGTTCAATGGCTATTAGCAATGGCAACTCAATGAAAGCTGTTCTAGTGCTGCACTTGATCTTAAGTGGATCAGGGTGTATTTTTTAAGCATGCACAAAGGAGGCTGCTTATATCCACTGAGGGGCACAATGAGTGGAACCTTTTAAAAAGAGCACCAAACTACACGGGATGTGAGGGACAGGCAACCAGATCCCCTAACACGTTTTTGAATAGATCCCCCAACAAGGGTATGTTTTGGATCAGGGCAGTGTGCCCTGGTGAGGTCTGTGTGAAAACCTTTCCCCTACGGTTTCTTTCTCTGACCTGAAAATTGCCCTCTCTGATATTACCAAATCTGATATTAGACAGATAACCGTCATCACATCTAGCTTCACTCGCAGTTTCTACATGTTGCATTATAAAATTAAATGCTTTCTCCACAAGGTGTCATCACAGTACTAGAAAAATCTTCCCAGGAAGGCAAGTGCAGAAAAAAACACTCTAAATGTCGAAGAGACAGAATTATTGCAGGCCAAAGTTAAGACTTCAGAAGAGAAGATTCAAGTACTGATGCTGCAATCCTGTGCACATTGACCTGGGAATAAGCTCAATTTTACGCAGTGGGACTTCCATCTAAGTGAATACATATATACGCCACAATCCAATTTATATGGCATAGTTGGGGCATATCTTCAAATCCAACTTAAATAAATGTGCACGTGATAAAAAAACAACCAGTATCTTATGAACCGCACCCTGACCTTGTAAACAGGCAGGCAAATGCTGCAAACTTAGCTCATTATTAAATATGAATCCAAACGGCAGTTCAGCACAATGAGACGTTTGTGGGGCCAGGAAAGAAAGGCTGTTTTCCTCTCCCTCTTTCTGCCGACAGAGTGAGGGATTCATGGAGGCTCCTTGCTGCAGCCGCATCTGTGCGCTTGGGGACTGCAGCTGGAATGAACTTCCCCTGCGCACTGCGGCCCAGAGCCGCCTCGAGTCAGTGACATTCCTTTGGCATCTGCTTTGTACAAACAAGGGCCCAAAGTGGAAATGTTAAGTTAAGGCAACAGTTGTGAGGTTAATACTGCAGGGGAAGGCCGCGGGGGAACAAGCCGGAAGCAGAGAGAAAACTAGCTACTGTTGGCACAGCAGAAGCAGTCTCTAGGCTCAGCTTATTCCCGTTTAACGGTGCTTGTCACCACAGACCAAAGAGAGACGCAGGGTAGCTTCACATGTGGCTTTTAAAAATGCCAAGTTGGGTTAAAGTTATCAGAAATATAAGCAATTAAATGTGCACCTTTCAACCTTACAAAACATCTTTTGGTAGCCACAGGTGAGAATGGCTTTGAGACTTCCTCAGAGATCTAATGCACATGGACTTATTGAAAGGCACATTAAATCTATTGTGCTTTTGGCATACACCAACTTGGAAATGGTGTATATATGTGTGTGTTTTGTGAGCTTGAGTCTCTTTCATTTGCTTCACATTATCTGTTCCTATTTATTAAAAAATATTTATGGCCTACCTTTTGGCAGGGCACAACAGTTTAAAGAAATAAAATTACAGAATACACAACAATAAAACCATTAAAATACCTCAGCAAGCAACAGAAACAACTAAAACCACAGTACAACCTGGATAGTATTTCCTACACTGAGCCTTGTGGCTAGCCAGCTGCCTTATAACAGGTTAGACTATTTCCCATTTTGTGCAGGAAATGTATATACATGCCAAACACCCATTGCCTCCACTGCAGGCATGTTTCCCAGGCATGCATTGCACATATCTAGCTGCCTGCTCAGAGGCTCAGAGCAGCTTATATATAGTTCGCAGGCAGTCTGAAATCCAGGCAGCTTACAAAGCCAAACCTGCTTAGCGTCAACAGCAGAATGGTGTGACGTGCCTTCTTCAGGCGATTCTCCAAGCATGAGCATACAGGAAGACAGACAGGTCTGAATTAGTCACATGTGGTGGAATACCTGCAATTTCCTACCTGGACGTATTGTGTGTTGCAATTGCTACATCGTATGTAAGCACAGAAAAACTAGAGCACAAAAATGTTATCTGAAAAGCTGTGGCACAAGGGCAGCTCACCAGATCAGAATGGAAAGCTAAAGTAATTTCTATTACTATGTCCATCTTACTACCAAGTTCATCTAAAATTGTTCAATTCAGTTTCAGAGATCGCTGCGTGATAATGCCAACCAAACAGCTCTGTGGGACTCAGCAGTTCATGTGACTTCTTGTTCTTTGCTTCAGTGAGAGGTAATTTCTTGGAATTTCCCAAGCATGAGAATTAGAAACTGAAGTCTGGTTCCAACTGCACTGTGCAATCAACACAGAGCTTACGATTCACTGTCACATGAAGTTCATCTTTCAGTAGTCAGATGTACTTCTGTGCAAGTGTTGATGCTTTAAAGGTAAAGGTAAAGGACCCCTGAGAGTTAAGTCCAGTCACGGATGACTCTGGGGTTGCAGCACTCACCTTGCTTTACTGGCCGAGGGAGCCGGCGTACAGCTTCCGGGTCATGTGGCCAGCATGACTAAGCCGCTTCTGATGAACCAGACCAGCGCACAGAAACGCCGTTTACCTTCCCACTGGAGTGGTACCTATTTATCTACTTGCACTTTGACGTGCTTTCAAACTGCTAGGTTGGCAGGAGATGGGACTGAGCAACGGGAGCTCACTCCGTCGCGGGGATTCGAACCACCGACCTTCTGATCGGCAAGCCCTAGGCTCAGTGGTTTAGACCACAGCGCCACCCGCATCCCCGTTGATGCTTTAGGGCCCATTAATTCACTATGTGTTAAGTGCTCTTCCTTGAGCAGTTGACAGGACTCCACCCATTTCCATGGGTCCATTTCCCACGATTCCTGACTTGCTGTTATGTACGAACCAGGGATCGTGCTTTAAAACAAATTCTGATTCACTAAACAGCATCAGAGCCCATGGGTTTGAAGCTGACTTGTTTTGAGACTGACCAGTTAGTTTTAAACTATATTCTTTGGTTCATATGCAAGGACAAAGCAAAAATTCTAGGAAATGAAATAAGCGCCAGCATAGTCTTTCTTCCCAGTCACGTGGGAAAAGGAACGGGGAGCTTATGAGCCCAATGCTTTGGAGTGCAAACTATTTCAAAGCTACATGTGGCTATCCTTTGCACTGCACTACATGGTCACAAGCACCCATTCTCTCTGGCCATTCTGTCTCCAAGCACATCCTTTCCACAGGACTTCTCCTCTTGACCATTCACTCTTCCAGCCCTCCTGGCATAGGCCTCTTCCTTCCCTTGGACTGCTACCTATTTGACTTCCTGCCTCCACTTTTCCTGGATATTTAATTTGTTTCTGATTCTTTCCTGTGTCCCTTTACCTTCTCATCAGAGCAGTTAATCAGATGAAGGAGCAAGCGTAGCTTAGACAATGGAAGCCTGAGTGCCTTCTGAACCCACCGCTCAGCCCAAGATTACCTCCAGGCTAACCTTGCTACAAAGCCCATTAGCGCATGACAACACTGTATTTTTAAAGAACAATTTCTAGCTTTGTTTGTAACAGCATTACATCCTGATCTTACACATTTGAGCTAGTGTGTCTAATGGCAGCAGCGGCAGCAGCCAACAGAGCTCCACGCTGAATTTAATGGTGCAAATAGCAAGTTCGAGAATCACATCTGGGAGTTATTCTAGTGTAACTTCAAGCAGATACCAATTTCTTCCACCTAGGAGAGGCATTTGCAGAAATCTGCTCTTAGGAAAAGAGTTAACATGCAAGAATCCCCAGAATATACACTTACTCAGTATGAAAGTCCCACTTTAGCAGAACACAGAAGTCTTTCCTTTTATTCAGAGAAATAGCATTTTCATAGAATTACTCTAAATTTAGGAAACCCGGTGTAGTCATTGGTGATGCATTGACACTGCATGTACAAACTTAGAAACAAGAAATGCTATGCCAAAACTTCTTCAGGCATACTGTAGACCAGTCTTGAAAAGAGAGAACGAGACACAGGAAACTCAACCGCAGCCACCAGCAACTCAGTAGCTTTCATGCTCACAAAACTGAGAAATGTCAAGAACCAGCATGAATAAGAATTATGCATCAGCAGGGGCTAGGACAAATTATGTCCCTTGAGATTCAAATGCTTTTATCTAGTCCTTATTTCCCCCAGAAACTAAGCTATTATCATTACTACCTCAGCATTCAGAAATAAGCTAGCTGGTTGAAAGTGAAACCTTCTTTCCTTTAACTTGAACTGAACTCCTGTAGGTTTAAGATTAATTTGAGTCAGCATACCGCTAATCAAAAGCATGCTTATTCAGAAAATATACGACACTGCAATTTCTCCATTGTTCCAAAACCATTTTACCTGGTGCTAGAAGTTAAAATGACTGTGACTCTCAAGTTTATTACTAACCCATCAGCTTCCCGGATGCACCAGGTGGGAACATAGGATATTCATGTAAGAGGGTTGGTAGCTCAAAGCAAAAAAAGAAATAAGAAAAGCTAAAAGGAGACAGCACCAGCAAATAGCTACAGGAGGTATAGGAAAACAAAGCACACATTCCACAAGCATTGCAAAAATAAATAAAAATAAAAATAAATAGCTGAAAGCTCCGTAATAAATCTGCGGCATGTGGCATTAAAGAGCAGGAAAGAGAAGCACATTTGCTTGATCAGAATATGCACAGGTATTCAAATAAATAAAATCAGCAGGGAGGCCTGGAATTTAATCATGCAAAGAGGAGGAAGTTTGCAGGGTCATGAGCCAATCAGGTTCTTACCACGGCTTCATTATCTTCTGCAATTTCTGATAGCGTCTGCAAAAATTTAAAAACTTTCAGATAAGGAGAAACATTGTTAAGACATTTCCCTGCTAATCCGCATTTGCGTTTTACAAGGCCATTTGCACACCACCAGAGGAACTATAGTCGGAAATAATTCAACTGAAGAAGACTTGAAATGGTAATAACACGCTTTAATGCTCTTCGGAAGAAAATAATGTAAAGCAGCCTAATATACCTTTTAATTCAACAACAAAATCTCACAGAAAAGGGGGGGTGTTGGCAGAAGGAGAGAGATTGCTTATTATTCAAAGGAACGCTTAAGAAGGTTGCCTACATATCAGAACCTCACCATCATGGGGGACGACAGTACGACATCGCCTATTAGCCAAAGACCAGCCAAAGTTTCTGGGGACATACAATCCTTTTTATCTGTCTCTCAAACTTGTCGCAGAGCAAGCAGAAGGGTCATCCGAGCCCAGATGTCAGCCATAAGAAACAAAATAGTTGCTGGGATCATGGACCTCTGAGCTGCACCCTCCAGCCAGGTACCAGACCTGGGAGTTTGCTGGCTCAAGTAGCAGTCAACTCCATCACAACCGCCCAGGAGTCTGTCAGCAGCTTCCAAGGGACAATTTGGTTATTTGGAGAAATAACAATGGAATGCTTGGGGGCGGAGTCCCTAGAAATTAATTAATTAACAAAACAAGAACTGATACCAACACTACTGGGGGCATACAACGGCCAAAATGAAGGCTATTTGGGTCAATTCTTGCGATAACCATCCTGGCAGATAGTAACAATTACACAGTTATTGCTGGCTGCCAGGATGGTGATCACAAGAGCATGGAAATATTTAGAGGGATTTATGGTACAGTCAAATCTGGGCCATAGCTCTTGCTGAAAAATGAATTCAAAAACTGAGGTATACTACTAGATGACAACGAAAAAAAGACTGGTTTTCATCTACTATGAAATAAATTACTATTTGTAATTCTTAGTAACTTTTAAGGGAGAATTATCATAAGACCCTGAGGACTGTATCATGATATTTACAAATAAAACAAATCTTAAAAAAAAATGTTCCCCCCACACCAATAACAGTAATTTTTTTCACAATAATGTGAATGAAATGACCCACATTTATACTTTTGTGTGTGAATTTGTTCTGTTTTCCTTTACTTCTTTATTCTTGTGTGCTAGTAAAGTGTATACTGTTCAGATAAATAAAAACTTTTTCTTTAACTGTAGAAAGTTCTATTTCCCCCCTTCTCTCTTTTTAGGATATAAAAGGATAAATGTTTGTGTGAGCAGCTCAAAGCCTTACGGAAAAGGTGGGGTATAATCCTACAACTGGTCACTCCCCCCCCCCAAAAAAAAAAAATCAGAATCAGAATCATAACCATAATATGATGGACTCAGCTACACAGGTCAATTTATAACATTTAAAATGTGTTATAAAATGTGACACCAGATGGTGCTGTAGAGCAGAATCCACAGTCAATAGCAGATTGCCTTGGAATTTATTTATCCCCTATAGCTCTTCTTTATAGTGTTTTTTTATATCTATGTAGATAGAGCCTTCAAGTTCCTCACAAACACATTCTC
Organism: Podarcis siculus; assembly: GCA_034642415.1. Lineage (NCBI taxonomy): Eukaryota > Metazoa > Chordata > Lepidosauria > Squamata > Lacertidae > Podarcis > Podarcis siculus. The sequence continues at coordinate 1,600,610 of JAXCMG010000061.1, forward strand.
TATGAGAATTTAAAACTCTACAATTCACCCCCCTCCAGTTAGCACCCTATGGGTCCAGCTCAGGGCCGGATTTAGGTCTGATGAGGTCCTCAGCTACTGAAGGTAATGGGGCCCTTTATATGTCCAGCCGTCCTTTGTCAACAACAAATTGCCGCTGCTTTTTGTGTTGAATATATGCTATATGGTAATTTGCAACCCGTCCATGCAGAATGTAGGCACCCTATATATAGAAATGAGCAAACCAGTGATATTTTAGGAAGCAGGCTAGCAGGTGAGGCCCATTACTTACATCATGGGAGCCTACACAACACAAAACACTGTTGCTGTAGGTAGGTTCTATTTTATTTGTTTTTTATATTATATTTTGGAAATGTACATCGGGGTTTTTCTTTAATTTTGGGGGGTTCCCCCAAGAGAGTGGAGCCCTAAGCTATAGCTTGTTTAGCTTATACGTAAATCCGGCACTGGCCAGCTCCTGCCACTCCTAAGAACTCTGCCTGCGGCAGCAAAGAATTGCTTTCCGTGGCCACCTGACTTCTTGTGCTTCACAATATTTGCACCAAATCTCACGGCAATGTGTACCCACTACAAATCACTGTAACAAAATGTGACAGTGTACAAGTGTGTGAATAAGGTGAATGCTTGCCTGGTAACCACAGGAACAGGATACACTAGCAAAACCTTCTTCAGGCAAGGAACTTTCGTGAGCTTATTTACAGAACTTGAGCACTAGTTATGAAGGTTCGTCATACCAACCACTGAAATAAGCAGGCTGTACAGAACAGACACACAATTTGTATAAGCAATAACGTTGAGTGTACAACTGTTTTGCTTAATTCAAGTCATATATTAATACAGTAGGGGGGGTTTAAATGCCCATCCCCTCAAGATGGATTCTATGGACACAATCCTCTACTAACACCTTCAGGAGAGGCCCTATGGCAACTAAAGGGAATTGTGCAATATACTGGCTGTGACTGACAAGTTTTCAGCCAGCTATATCCTGAATCAGAGCACCTGAGGTGTAAATTTCAAACACAACATAAAGTGCTGAGTCAAAAGCATCACATATGTGAACAGGAGTTTGTTTGTTTTACTTGAAGGGAGGTGGCCCTTTTCATCATCTGCAAAAAAAATACATCATCTGCAAAAAAATATACAGTATAATAATCCTTGGCATTGAGGCACAACCTTTTGCAGGTAATGGTGCCCCTTTCAACCTCACTTATCTGTGGCAGAAATTACAGGATTGTGCAATGAAACCAATTTAACCCTTGGTTGCTCTTCGAATTTTCGCTCTAGCTAAAATACAGGTATCCAAATCTGTGGTTTTAATACATTTCTCCTGTGACATCAAGTCAGAAGGGCTTGAAGGAATCAGTGCTCTAATTTGATGGTTCTCCCAGGAACTTCCTAAACATAACATATAGGGAAACAAAGGGATTTCGAATGATCTCGCTTGTCAGCAAAGTTGCTGTGAGGTTAACCAGACTGGGCATGACTTGATTCTGCACGATGTTATTTCTGAAGGCTGAAGTCACAATATTTGCCTTTTGGGGGTTATATGAACAATAATGCGCTGAACAACGATGCTCTAAAATTAGTGGGCCAGAAAGATCCCAATAATTCAGAGTGGTCTGTGAGAAAACGGAATGCCTTTTAAAAGACTCTGTAACTCAAGAGTACAAATGAGCCACAGACTTTTGTTCATATTAATTTTAACAGAAGAAGAAAATCTGAAACAGAATGGCAATATAATGTCATAGAATAATAGTGAAAGGATACTTGCTTAGACATTTGCCTACCACAATATGCTCACTGTTTGTCCTCGAAGGGACTCTAGATTACATTGCTGGCTCTCTACCAAAAGGACAGCAGCTCCTTTTGGAATTCCTCAAGCCACAAAGGCTCAATACTTGCTGAATGTGCTCCCTTCCTATCTGCCAGGAGCCACTTCCAGCTGAGACAAATTTTGCCAGCTCTGACGAGACCAGCTCCTTTGTGGCTTCTTTGGCAAAGCCTCTGGTTATAGATCAAGAAGGCCCCTTGCTTTCAAGTTCAGTTAGGATGTCTTAGGGGGAACAGAGAATGATTGTCTGTGGCTCAGGGCTCGGCTGGACCTGTTTTGTAAGGAAGAACCTAAATCTGCCCCCAGGAAAACTCCCAGCTGAATCTGCAGAAACAGAGAACACCGTGACAATATGCAGTGGCTGCAAGATTGCCATTTCCCAAAACTTGGAATAGTCTGGCAAGTTTTGAATTGGAAGAGGGCCGCAGGGGGTCAGGCAGTGGCAGACAGGGAAAGGGGGCTGCAGAAACCGGGGCCTGCATGAAAGGAAAGGGTACCACGTAAAACACAATAATGATGGCTCCATATACAGTACACACAGAGAAAGACTCCTGTTATTTAGCCTTACAACCACTGCAGCAATGTCCTTAGCAGAAATAAGACAAGCTGCAGGGAAAGGAATTATTTATCTGCAAAGCTCTTGGTGCAAGTCATTTCATTCAAGTTCATGAACAATTTCCTTCAAACACATGAAGAAGAGGCACATGCATCTCCGAATTAAATGTGCAGCGCACTTCTTCTTTGTCTGCTACCAAGGCTATTGTGACCTACACAAGTGGGGAGGGGAATTCTCGTAATAGCAGGAAGAAGGTAGGTCTGTAACTCCACACTTATGGAAGAGCTGCTGAGAACCTGTAGCCCTACCACCACGTTGGAACACAACTCCCATCACCCCTGACCACTGGCCATACTGGCTGGGACTGATGAATGCTGGGGTCCAACAACATCTGGGGGACCACCGTTTCCCATCCCTAAAGGAAGGAAGCTGCAAATCAGCTAGTCCCTGTGAACATCTCCAGATCTGTGCTGGCCCTCCTAGAAGGGAGTCTGCTCCATTCCATGGGATTCCAACACAAGTGGGATGGGTCTCACATGCACATTTATTACAGCAACTAAATCAACCCTTAACGGTTGCTCAGCAACACATGCTTTGTGTATGTTAAGACATGTGCATGTGCAAACGCACACAAACACACATCCCCACGAATTACTGCTACTGGCATGGGTCTTTCCATTTGCACTGGGCACATGGAAACCACAGTGAGACTTTCACATCAAATCTGATGGAGCATAAAGGAGATAGCAGGTGCATATAATGACTCTGGAAGAGGAACTCTCCTTCCTTCCTCTTACAACAAGCGACTGAAGCTGACAGTACTCAGTTGAAATCAATGTCAAAAATGCATTTTTAAACCTGTATTTTCAACAGTGATGAACCACACGTTCAGATTTTGTTAAGACACTCTGGAATGCTACGCTATTTATATAGCCACAACTTTTGAATTTGATGCAATATTAAATATGGTCTTTCATTCTCACAACATTCTCATTCTTTCATCCCTCCTACAAAAAAGATAAAAATCTGGCTCATCAAAAAGACTGAGGTTTAACAATCTGTACACAAAGGAGTCTACACATTTCCTCTCTAAGTGATATGGTGCTCTGACCTTCCTTGCTTCCAATCAGACTCTTCCAGGGGCAGGTAATTCTGCTGCATCTCTAAATCAGACTGACTGAGATACTGATCCAAAGAATTATCTACTTTAAGTAGAGGTTCCTCACTGAACCGCTGCCTAGCTCACAACACTGTGTTTGCCTTGTTCAGTCAGGATCCACATTATGATGCGTACATCATGCAAGCAAGCACACAGGGCTGGAGCTTACCAGAAGGCACATCACCCCTAGTCTTACATCTTGTAAAAGCAAAACTTTTGGGTGCAAGACTGCATTCTGGCTCCAACTGTAATCCAGGCAAGAAGCATGGTTTAGCTACTGGAAGTTTGTAGAAACACAGAATAGTGCCTACATATTTCCCCACCCCCGATACCCAACCATACATTTTTACTATAAATCTTGCAGGATTTCCAAGGGTTTTCTAACATTCCCCGAACTGTCTATACTTTTAAAACATCATGTGGTAACTATTTAAGAACGATTATCAGGCAATGAATAGATCTCAGGACTTCTAGTGGCAGATAACACATACAAACATTCCTCCATCAGAGAACTATTTCTCTTTAACTCATCTCTCGTGAAATACTCATTCCTTTCCAAGGAACAAAAGCAGAAATGGTGGCTTCTAACATGACTTACTTTTAAATAAACAAAAAATACAATTTTACTAGCTTATCCAAGCAACAAATAAGAAAATGTGCATGTGTTAAAATACTCACTCAGTGCCACTTTCCACCATCTGCGTCAGGAGCGAAATGCCGTCTAGATTGATAAATTCTTGGGCAAATGTTATATCGCGTGAATAACTAGCTAGGTCTTTCAGTGCTTCCAACTTGGCATCCATGCTAGAAGACTGGATCCTCTCATGGAGCTGAAGGGCAGTTTGGGCCTCACCAAAGACAGAACATTGAATAAATGGAGGGAGGGGAGAGAGAGGGGGGGGGAGACAGACCTTAATTTCAAGTGTTAACTAATAAATGAAGACACCTGAAGAATAAACACTAGTTAAGTTTAAATATCACGTTTTCACCTTCACTCCCTTTTCCTTTCCACCCTCCTTACTTTTTTCAACTCTCTCTTGCACGCAGATCACTCCCATTTCCAGGCTTCATCCTGTTTCCTATTTGGTGGTCGGTTGATGAAAATTTATGTTCTCAACTGCTACACTGAATCTGAAGACGGCGTAGTACCGAGAGTGAAATACATTGTGCGAAGGTACTATGGGAAATTTGGAGGCTCTGCATCCTTTAGCTTTTTTACATGGGGCTGCTTAGGAATGGAAAAGGGAGAGGTTTGAGTACAGCGAGAAGGAAAAAGAAGGGGCTATTTTAAACAACAGCAGAGTACTGTAGGGGTCAAGAAACGCTGATGGTTTTTCTTTTAAAAAATAGTTTTAACAAAGGAGAAATAAGAAAGATGGGTACACACAAAAGCTAACACCAAAAAGCTAACACAACGTAGCCTTTCCAAACTCCCTTCTCACTGTATTCAAATCTTATTAAAAATTCCCACTCTCCCCCACTCAGTGTCACTCCCTACTTACTCTACTAAAGTCATTACCATTGTTTAAAATCATCACTTTCCCCCGCAGTGTACCCAGATTCTTTGCTTTATTCAAATCTCTGCTGTTGTTTAAAATGACCACTTTTCCCCTCTAAGTATCTGTCCATCCCTGCTTCACTCAAACTTCTGCCCTTGTTTTAAACTTTCCCCTCTTGGTTTCACTCCCTTCTAACTCCCTTGTCTGCAGCCTCATTCACTCATCCTTTCCAATCTGTCCTGACTTCATGCAAATAAAGGATGAGGCACCACATATCCTCCAATGAGGACCATGTGGTGACATTCTTACATTTTATTATATAGAGAGAAGTACACAAAGGTACAGGCAGGAGAGCTGGGGATGTTATGACAAACTGAGACCAGAAAGTCCATCATTGCAAGGGAGAGGTGTGGCACATTACTCTGCTGAGTTCAACGTAAACAAGGTCCACTGAAAAGGATCTACAATTCAATCGGAGTGGGTGTGATCGCTATGAACTGGCAAAGCAAAAAGAGTAATGCGCACGAACACTTAACAATGGAAAATTATTTTCTAGCTGAGCTCTTCCTCCCAACCTGTACTGAGCAGAAGTCAGATAGTGTTGGATCTGTAAATGAATTCCAGCTCAGCAGCTTCACAGTGGCATCTCTTTTTAAGCCTTTTTGTTATAAACTAGTGAGCTGCCTAAGTCCACGCAGTGGAGAATGAGAGAGGGAAGGTAACAATCTATTTCCTATTTATCCAAGAACAAAGTTCTGCTTTAGGGGGGGGAAATTCTATGTGGGCACAGAAGCCTTTTTTTACAGCAGTTAATAATAACATTAATTTAAATGCCACTACGCATTAAAAACAACAGCCCTATTTTCCTGCATGGTCACTTCTTGATAAAAAGGCTTCTTCTTTTGCCTCATTAACTACCTTAAAGCTATTACTGTGGAATGAATGGCTTGGATTCTAACTAAGCTTCCACTGCGGAGATGTTCACTGAACAGAGTTCTGCTCATGGGGAAAGTACCTTTTGCCAATTCTTCCTCCCCCCCCCCCCTGCAAACCTTTGTGCCCCCTGGGACTGTCAAGGGGAGTGCAGGGGAAGGAAGCTATCTGCAATAATTGGCTCTCCCTCCCCACCCGCCAGAAGGAGCCTGCACTGGATCTCAGATCCAGCCATCACCTACCTTACAATGTGTGCAAAGCACTTTGAGCACTTAGTAAAAAGCACCAAATGAATAGTAACTAAGCTTCCAACTTAAGCTTTCGTATCATGCTACTATGATTCCCAGAGTATTCCTTGATTTGGAAACGCTTCAGGATGCTGAAGTTCCTACCATCACTGTCTTATATGCCAACTGTGAACTATTTGGAAGGAAGATAGCAGACTTTTCATCAGTTATTTCATGCTTCAGTCACCTACAGATTAGAATACTCCAATGAGCTCCATGGGCCTGGGCTGCCCTTGAGAAGAGTTTGGAAGCTCTTTCTAAGGCAGCTGCAAGACTTCTGGCCAGAGTTCCACCGATTGGATCAAATTTGAAAGATCTTGAACCAGCTGCACTAGTTGCCAAATCATTTCTGGTACCAATTGAAGGTGCTGCTTTTGATCTTTAAAGCCATAAAGATACCTGGGGCCAAAACACCTTAAGAATCACCTTCCTCTATATAAGCCTTCCTGGAGCAGTTTCACTCATCATCACGTACAGTCCTGATTCAGCTCCCCACACCACCAGAAATATAGCATGTAGCTTCCAGAAACAGGGCTTTTCATTTGTGGCAACCTCTGATCTAGAACACCTTCAAAGGAAAGTCCACCTGCCTCCTTCACTGCTGGGCTTTATATGGTTGGCGGAGAGTGCATTATTTCAGCCAGTTTTTGTAGACTATGGTCTTTAAACGGTTTTATGCTGGAACTGCCCCTCTTTTTTAATCGTAGTATTTTAAGATGGTTGCATTTGCACTGGGCTTTTATTACTGTGTCTTGTTTTAATTTATTTACTGTACGCCACCTTGAATACTTTTATAGAAGCATGGGATATACATGTAAAAAACAAACACTGTTTTGAAATTTCAAACACTCCACAGACATCTGCAGGCAGTGGGATCTCATTCACCCCTAACTTTAGTGTAGCAAGCCTCAATAAAGACAGAGCAGATTTATCGTGATCACACATTAAACAAATAGTTTCTTTTCACAAAAATACTGTTGGTTGTCTCACATGGCAACTAGCCGAGGTGACACTGCCTGCTATCACGACTGATGGATGGGGGAAAAGGCTTCACTCAGTGTGGCGCCTTCACTGCTCTTGGCTCCTGTTGCCATAGTGCTTTATATGCGCTCATATGGAATACAGTGCCTCTGCCCCAATTCTCCCTCCCTCTCTCTCATTGTGTCATTAGAAATGACACCTACAGGACATGTGCTATGAGCAGTTTCCAAAGAACTCTCTGCAATTTCTGGTCGATAAATGCCAGGACAGCAGGGAGTACAGCTCATTAGGCCATGATAATTCTGGTTTCCAAGAAGTCAGACCTATTTTTTAAAAAAAAAACCTACAAGAAAATATTCATCTTATTGAAACACTTCTTTGTTGTGAGATAAGTGCAAAGGGGGGCTGATGTTTGGAATGAATTATACTATCCTGGTCAGACAGGGAGGAGGAAATGGGTAAACCATCCCTTCTCAAAAGGCCTCTAAAGGTAAAGGGACCCCTGACCATTAGGTCCAGTCGTGGCCGACTCTGGGGTTGAGGCGCTCATCTCCCTTTACTGGCCGAGGGAGCCGGCGTACAGCTTCCGGGTCATGTGGCCAACATGACTAAGCCGCTTCTGGCGAACCAGAGCAGCACACGGAAACGCCGTTTACCTTCCCACCGGAGCGGTACCTATTTATCTACTTGCACTTTGATGTGCTTTCAAACTGCTAGGTTGGCAGGAGCAGGGACCAAGCAACAGGAGTTCACCCCATTGTGGGGATTTGAACCGCCGACCTTCTGATCAGCAAGCCCTAGGCTCTGTGGTTTAACCCACAGCACCATTTCGTTAAAAGCAGCCAGCTTCCCCAAAACCTGTCGGAATAAGGTGGTCTTCTCCTGCCGGTGGAAGGACCAGGGAAGGAGTTCCAAAATCTGGGAGAAGCCACCAACTAAGGCTGCTCTATGTGGTTTTGTTGTAGTGTTTCTCTAGTTCCCAAATGTGCCTGTAGGCCCCCAAATGTTGGCGACCCTTGCCCTAATATATCATTTAAACAAAAACTGACAAAAAATTGGGGAGAGTGTTAACATATCCATTTAAAAGGGAAAATGGTACTGCTCTGACACCACTACAGCATGCCTCCAACATGGTCTTGTGACAGAAGCTAATGAAATACAACAGTGTTATCTCCTGTCATGTTATGCAGATAAATTAGTCACATCCTTGCTATTTATATGGGCTGCCGCCGCATGGCTGATCTCCTGTAGCCAAAAAGGCAAGCAACAATGAACAGCCTAATTCATCACACTTTACACTTAACGAACCAATGAAAAGTAATCTGCCTCATGCTGTCATTTTGTCCAAAACAACTCCATTTCACTCGCTGAGAAGCTTAAACTTTCTTAAAGCACTGGATTACTGGAAACAAGTAAGTACATTATGTGTTGAAATGTACTTAAGTTTTTGGCCTTTCTGCTCAGGCATTAGCAAAATTGGTTAGGGCTTATATAATAAAACCTCTGCAATTAGGTTTTGCATGTCCAAAGCACTGAACAAATATAGTCACTGAAACCTCAGTGGTAAATGTTTCCAAATAATTATTGAAAAGGAATTAACTGAAGGACAGAGTAACAGATTTGTCCAAGGTCATAAAGTAGGTTAAAATAGTATTTTTAGTGGGTCAACATCTGCTGCAGCTTTTATTTCTAAACTTCCTTTTCATACAGTTAGAGCCAAATACCAAATGGTTGGTTTGTTAGAATAAAATATGTGGCAATATTTGTTAGAATAAAATATGTGGCAAATCCAAACAAGTGGATTTGACATCTTTTAGCATGCAGAGTTATCCTACAACTAAAAAGAACCAGCTAATTTGCACCGGTACTTGTACGTAAGACAAGTAACAATGTGAGGGATTCTTTCTGTGAGTTAAATGTGATAATTGAACATCATAACATCTATCAAACGTCTCTTTTAAAAGAGAGGTTTGATAGCCCTCTGCCACTGCCCTCAATTGCATGCATATCTTGTCTGCCATGGGGCAAGTTTTGACAAAACTTGGTTTTTACTGTAGGTTTTTCAAGTTCAGCCAGGAAAAAGCCAGCTGTAATGAGCAGCCAGTGGCTAGGACCTATGAGCCATCGACAAATCCTCTTTGCCCCTCATAGTTTTGCAACTGTTTTAAAACTGCAAATTTCTTTTTTAAAAAAAGAGAGAGGGAAAAGAAAAGTCAGACAGCCTGGATGATACATGTCAGGAGGAACAAGATGATATATGGCATTCAGAAACAATACACATGTCTAATGCTGGATGGGCATGATGCAATGTTTGTGATGTTTCCTTTCTCAAACCCTTTGTAGGATGAGAGTGGGGGAAATGTAATCCAAATATTGTGGGGTTTCTATAATACAATATTCACCATGCAACTGAAGAACCCGCTGAAATGGCTTCTCTTAAAAAATGCTACATTGATTTTTTTTCCCATTGATTTTTTTTTACAGCAGAAATCTTTTTGCTGTAAGCCATGGCCTTCAGCTTTAATAATTTTAATGTTGTAAAATAAATTGATTTGGGGTGAGCAATGCTGTTGAGGTAGAAGAGATACAAGGTTTTGGAGCGTAGCTTTCTACTTTTCCATGCAAGGTCAACTCTTTGGAAGAGGCAAAGAAACCAGTAAGGACAAAGGCTCCACACGGAGCTCTTCACAACAAGTTTGCGATTAGAGGCGGTGACCATTTTAGGCGCGTCCAATTGACACACAATCACAGGCACACGGCTCCTTTTGGACCCAGATGAGAGCAGAACAGCAGTGGGACATAATAGGGTTCACATAGGAACGTTCTGCAGAAACGTGTGAGAGTCAGAAATGGAAGCTCCGGGCAAATAAAGTCAGCTGCCTGTACAGGGGCGTCACCAGGGTATAGGGCTGAAATGTACAAATATGAAATAGCCTGTTAAAATCAAATCTGATAAATTTATATGGGGGATGGAGGAAGATAGCTTTTGAGGTATTAAAGAGGAATGAATCAGAGGAAGAACAGAAAGAGTAAAGAAAATGAGAAAATTCAGCCAGTACTTGCTGTAACCTAGGAAACTGAGTTTGCCTGCAGGTTTCTGAAAGGGGGGGCACTAGTATAATAAATAATTACATGAAATTTACAAATAGAGCAAATGAACCAAATGAACAAGTTCCATGTGTAATGGTGCAGACTCGCAAAACTGCAATTCTGCCAACCGTTTAAAAAGCAAGCGATAATTTTGTAATGATGTTGTCTTAAGATGTATTAGAATGAAGGCAGGGAAAAGCTCAATAGTATTATGTCAGTCAGTCCCATTTATGAACATCTTTTGAGGCTGCAATCTTAAACACACTTGCCTAGAAGTGAGACCCACCAAACTAAATAGGACTTAGTTCTGATTGATGTATATGACTGCAATGGGAATCTTATGCTGGTGTGATATTTCAATGAACAAGGGAACATGGTGGCTATGCTATGAACCTCACTGCCTTGTTGAGATGAGCACATAAATGAAGGAGAATGAAGAGGAATGTCATCATGCCCTAAGCATTGCTTCCAAGAGAGCTGAGAATCAGAAACTCTCCACATTGCCTGATTGACATAAAAAAATCCACTTTCTACACATAAAAATTAATGATAATAATATACTGTGAGATACTTTTAAAAATATGTGTAATTTCCCTCTTCTGAATTAATGGAAGTATAGGATCTCCAGCCCATAGGTAATGGCCCCTTTCTATGAACATAACATCAAATCAAAGGAATCATATAGTATTGGGGAAAACAAGAAAATCAAAGGAATGCGAACGTATCAGTAACTTACTGGTGATGTAGTTAATCGAAGTATTGCTCCATTTTTAATTTCATTACGGTTCTGGAAAAGAAAATTCCAAATGTCAGACATCCATAATTGAGGCTAAATCATGAAAGAAAAAACTGAATTTACAGCAATCGTCAGGTGCTTCCTACTGTACATGGATATTTACGTGTACAGTGCTGTTGCGTGAAGTTACCAGCAGTGGGTTGGATCCAAAGTAAGCTGCTTGCACTTGGCTCTGATGGAAATCAATGACTAATCAATTATTTTGATGGACTAATTTCAACTTAGTTTGGATCTAAATCAGTAGCTACAAGAAAGTATACTCTCAATAAAAGACTTGTTTTACCTAAGTGTATTGGGATACCTTCCCATGACTCTACATTTAGAGCAGAACCCCTTGATTAACAGGAGCACTTAAAGTCAAGCCCATCCCAAAAATGTTTCCAAGTTACACTGAAGGTTCAAGACTCCATGGACATGACTAACTCATACATCAAGTCTCTCCCTGTGAATCTTGTTTAGTCAACTCTGCCACAGTGGCTTCCCAACAACTGTTTGGGTTTCTAATCTGCACATGCATCAAATGGACCGGAAGATGGGAAGGAGCATGGATATCTGCCAAGAGGCAATTTAAGTCCTCCATCTTATAAAGAAGAAAACTGATTGATTTTCGGGGCGTAGGAAACCTTTTTCTGTTAATGTGCTGCTTTTCTTCTGGCAGGTTAAACAACAACATTTATACAACAAAAGAAACCTTCTCCTCTTAGTAACTGTGGTGCAGCACAGAATAAAGTCGTGCTATGCAGCCCACCAAAGAGAAAAGGCCAGATTATCCAACACAATGAAGGGAAAATAGCACAACATCAGGACTCAAACTAGCCAAAAGATTTTATATGCTGTACAAAGTCCCCTGTTCTCTGTCTTGTTCATATGTGTGCATTTTCACTAGAAGAACACAGATTTTTACAATGCCATTAATCCGTGCTCAAGACAGACAGGGACTGTATATTTGTGCTGCAAAGAGGGTTTTTATTCTGCTTATAGGCTGTACCATCCTGCCATGAACTTGGTCTGAGGCTTTTTCTTTCTTTCCCCTTGCCATTTGTAGGGCTGGGAACATTTTTAAGCCCCAAGAGCTGCGTTCCCTTCTATGCAATTTTTCAGGGTCCGAATGCCAACGTTGGACAAGGTCAGAAGCAAAGTGGGCCGTGCAGTGAACGTCAATATTATCTTTCTACAGTCACTTATTTTCCATAAACACTCATACACTCCTCTCTATCCTGCCTCCAAGTAAGCAAAAGTTCCAGCCAGACAAAAACTCTCAAGGGCCAGGTAAGAGAGATTTGGAGGGCCACATCCTCACATCCAGCCTCCTGAGCCTGACGTTCCTCACCCCTGCAGTAGTTGAGTAGTCAATAGTCCAGTTAAATGAACCAATGGTTGAACTCAGTATACAGCAGCTTCCAATGGGCTTAGAGAGGAACAGGGCTCCTGGTTAATGCTTTATCTTCAAAAGCAGTTTGACTCCAGATTAAAAGGCTACAGCTTCTCCTCTGCAGATGTAATTGCACGTAAAAGCTGCAATTTGTGGCATGGAATTGTTGTGACCTTTTCACAGTGCCCGTGGGATGTTCTTTTACCCCAAAGCAAAACTCCATGTGCTGGGAAGATACGAGTCTACTGTGAATATATGCTTATATATACATATATGTGTGTGTGAATATATATGTATATACTGTTTATACCCTGATGGATTCTGGGTTTGCACTGATTCTGCTTCGAAACTAGCACCAAGGGTGTTTCATACATTCGTTCTCTACCTGTAAGTGTACAAATAGAATTTACCAAAGACATCAGTGCTCACGCCCCTAAGAGAAAAAAGGCATGGGGAAAGGGTGTTCTGATATTCCTCTGCTTCCTGAAAAGGAAGCAAAACAAGAGGAACTTAATTTCTACCCAGTAACATAGTTCATGTATTGCATCTCCCAGTTTTGTGGCCACTGCCAGCTACCAAGGAGCAGTCTGAGGTCCTCATTTTCTGTAAAAGCCTAAATAAATGGCACTATGAAATGTGAAACCAAACTGATGTCATATAATCAAGGAGCTTGTAGGTCAGTTGAAACCCATCATTAAACATCTGCAGCACTGCAATGTTATTCCTCCAGTGCTCTGCTTTCCATAACTGCAATGTGCAATCTTAAAACCACTGGAACGAGCCACAGAGATCTGACACCACTGCTTTACATTCCCTCTCAGAGACAAAGCACTAATGCCAATATATATATACATGAAAATATGTGGACATTGAAGAGCTTTTGCTTCTTAAAACAGCCAAGAATGTTATCTCACACGGAGAGTAGGAGGGAAAGCATTTTCTTTTTTTGCAAAACTCATACAAGGTAATTGCATCAAAATGCAGGCCCCTTTAAGACACGGGACAATTCTCCCCTCTGACTCAGCCAAATTTAGTCACAAAAAATTGTAGTTAGCAGTCGCTTGGTTACTAGTACCAATCACAATTATTTTATACTTCATTACAGAGCATTCCAAATATGTTGCATCTGTTATCTCATTATGTTGTATCTGACATTATTTTGCATCCTTGCATCAACCCTGTAAAATAGATCTGTAATATTAAATGCAATATTGCAGATGGGAGCCTGTGGTTGGGAGATAATTGCTTGCCTACGGTCACCAAACAGGCTTAAGCTGTAAAATATGAATTGTGATTTCCTGATTCATGGCCCTATGAGTCCTATGCTACACTACTTATTATTAATTTATTAGTTAAAAGAATTGTAAACCACTCTTTATCAACTGGGTATCCGGGCAGTGTATACTAGCAATTGCCCTGGTCACCTAAACAGGCAGACCTGGAAATGTAACAGCATTTTGTCTACTTTATGAGAAGCAAAGAGCTTTACATGAAACAGACAAGACAATGGATAGAATTCAGATCTTCCACAGGAGGGAGATATTAGAATGTTTGAGGAAACCCCAAAGTTTGCAGAAGTACAGATTTGGGGGGGGGGGGTTGTCCAAAAAGGGTGGGTGACCCAAAACAGTTTAATGAAGACTGAGTTGTCACAGAATGCAGGGGAAGAGAACAACATAAACCCGCGGCATGGGACTATGAAGAGGAGCGGAATGGGCCTCCTTGACTGGCTGGAATCCTGAACAGGAACACTCCATGGCGCAAGATTTTGTTGCATTACAATATTGCCCAATTGTTTGCTTGAATATATCTAGTATTGAGTGCCTATGTAAGGACTATTCTCATGTTGTTGTTTAGTCGTGTCCGACTCTTCGTGACCCCATGGACCAGAGCACGCCAGGCACTCTCGTCTTCCACTGCCTCCCAGAGTTTGGTCAAACTCATACTGGTAGCTTCGAGAACACTGTCCAACCATCTCGTCCTCTGTTGTCCCCTTCTCCTTGCGCCCTCCATCTTTCCCAACATCAGGGTCTTTTCCAGGGAGTCTTCTCTTCTCATGAGGTGGCCAAAGTATTGGAGTCTCAACTTCAGGATCTGTCCTTCCAGTGAACACTCAGAGCTGATTTCCTTCAGAATGGAGAGGTTTGATCTTCTTGCAGTCAGTGGGACTCAAGAGTCTCCTCCAGCACCAGAATTCAAAAGACTATTCTCATAGCCAGTGGTAAAAACTGCCACGAGGCAAATTACAACCAGTAACATAACATTGGTGTAGTCAATTTTCTGCAGTTTTGTCCTGCATTTACAAGGGTAACAATAAAAATGTACTGTGTCTGAGGTTCACAGCTACTCAGCTGCCAATCCTGGACCACAGAATTCTATACTTTGGGACATTCCTGTGTTTTATTGACTAGGGAGAGAAAGTCTCACTGTCACAAAATTTGGAAAGCCTTTGACCTACCTACACTACATAATAGTTCGTTCCTGGGGGAAACAGAAGCAGTGTCAGATATCATCTCCATGCCTTTGAGAAACAACCAAACAGCACGTCTGCTACAAGCATCTTAGGATATTCCACTTGCATCCTGACACGTGTTCCCAATTGGGCAATGCTAACAAGCCCAAAGAAACAGTCATTTTGTAGCTTAACTTATTAAGCTTTACAATTGTGGAGAATGAAAGGAAAGGAGGGTGAAAGATGAGGAGAATGAAAGGGACTTACTTTTTACTTACGTTCTGGATTCTTTTAAAGATAAATAATTATACCAAGCAGATAAAAATTACAATAGCAATTCAACCAAAGAAAATGTTGAAACACTGCCCTCAGAGGAAGAAAACCATATGACCTCCTATTCAACCCCAAACAACTAACTATAAAGCAGTGTATAAATTCACTGCACTGTGTGAATCGATAAACACTATTATAATTCACTTGAACCACCTTGTGATATTTGTATTATGAAATTATTGTGGATTGTGTCTTAATACAGGAGCTAACAATAGGAGCCAAGACAGACTGAAGTATGCTGTTAAGTGAAAAAGAAATGTTGAAATGAACTGCAGCAAACACTGAAGGTGACTATTTATTCCTATGCTCCATCCCATTCATCATCCTGAACCTTGACATGGCCAAAGTCTCCCACACTTGTAAGCTTCATTTATCTTTAAGAAACAGGAGACCTTTTTAAACGGAGCGTTGGTGGAAAGTAGCAGCTAATAGGAAATGAGATGTGAACAGGGAAGGACTTGGTTTAGGCCTCACCTCTGTCACAAACCATAGATAATCCACTCTCAGCTTCTCTCAATGGGCTTGATTACTAAAATTACCTCTGGCCCAGCATGCACATTAATACTAAACCATGATTTTATTCTCTCATTCCAGCACAACTATGAAGAGATGAGAAGGTCCAACGTCTGTTTTAGTTTAACCACTTTTTAGTGTTACAATCCAACCCTAGGCTATGAATACAAGCCAGTTTCATAATCCATAGTTTAGAGTTGCCTTGTTTCCACAAAGCATGGGTAAGACCAACTGTCGTATGTCTATGTTCAGGTGTCACAAGAAAGTGTGCTTAGTCTGAAATGGAAATGGTGGAGGAGGGAAGAGAAGGTGTACATGAGGCATGCAGGTCCGAAGATCGCTGCGGCTCATTCTCATCATGCTAAACCATGGTTGAGCATTACATGTGAATTCAGCCAGGGTAATACGGTTTGAACACACTAAAGCAGAGGAAACCAATATGGTGCCCTCCAGAAGTTGCTGAAGTACAAGCTAGGGACCGCCTGAACCCTTATATCCTAGCTTGATCACTGAGATCAACTGTAGGAGCATTGCTGGTTGTCCCCAGAGCTGGTGAGGTTCATTTGACATCAACACAAATCCAAGCCATTAGAGCCATTGAGCCGTGTGGAATGCTCTTCCAATAGGGATTCAGTAGGCATCTTCCTTAAACGTTTAAAAGTTTGCTGATTCCCCCCCCCCCCCATTTCTGCTAGGCTTATGAAGATAATTATGATAAACATTTTCTGTAATAGTTTGTGGTCTGGTGTGTGTGTGTAAGTAAAACTGTTGTAAACCACTTTGACATTTTATTATAAAATTGCAGTATGCAAGTACTGTATTTTTCGCACCATAGGGCGCACCGGACCATGGGGAGCACCTAGTTTTTAGACGGGGAAATCAATTAAAAATTATTTTCCCCCCCAGCCCCAAAGAGCAGTGTACAGGCTGCACACAACCTCTCCCTGCCGGAGGGGTTGTGCGCGGCTATGGCACAAGCCAAGGCAGCCAGCGGGACGAATCCCGTTCGCTGCTTCGGCTTCCTCTTTAGCCCCGCGCAATCTTTCCCTGCCGGGAGAGGCTGCGTGGAGCTAAAGAAGCCATAGCCCCGTGCAGCCTCTCCCTGCCGGAGGGGTTGCACGCGGCTATGGCACAAGCCTGCATTTGCTCCATAGGATGCACACACATTTCCCCTCAATTTTTGGAGGGGGAAAACTGCGTCCAATAGAGCGAAAAATACGGTATTTTGGGAAAACAAACATACAAGCCCCATCACCACTTGACCATTGGGCCAGGCTGGCTGGGGCTGATTGGACCTAGCATCCAACAATCAGCTGGAGGGCACCATGTTGACTACCTCTGCTCAAAAGAGCTGCAAAAATGCTAAGTCCTGTTACTACACCAGCACCACAGGGGTATCAGGCGTCAGCCTGCAATGGCATAGAGTTTGTGGTTCACCTCTAACCAGAGCCATCACAAGGAAAAGTCTGAAGATGCCACGGGTAGACAGGAGCTTATGAAGTACTTCTTATGTATCCCACTGGAATGCTTTGTATCTGCTTTGTAATGCAGCAAGCCAGACAAAACCTAAGCGGAAATATCTGCTCTCCAATTAAAAATCCAATTTTGTTTCTCCATTCCCAAACAATTACTTACGCGCCTGCAAGGAAACAGTGCACAATTAAACCAAAGGGATATTCTACATTAACCTGAACGAAACCGTGCTCAGCATGTCAGCTAATTTCAGGGGATACACAGAGCTGTTCTGTGACTACTTAATACCAGCAATAACAAGAACGTTTGGTTAAGTTGTGGACTGTATAAATAAATCTGCATCAGACTGACCACAGTATTCAAAAATATTCTAATCAACAAGTTTACTTTTCATTTTCAAAGCTTTAAAACATCTTTGGATGGATAGGTTAGATTCCTGGCATCTTGGTATGTAAGATTCACCATGTTTGCAATTGTTATGTTCAACCCTGGTTGAAAAAAGCAAACAACCAAAATGCTAAATTCAAATCTATCAATCAATAAATGGTCCATTCTCCTTCTCCTCCATCTCCCCACACAGATGACCCTTGTGAACTTCCTTACATTAATTTACCTTGAAATTCAAGTTGTAGTTTATTTTGCTGCTGTGTCTTTTGTATATATGACAGAGTATATAGTTTTTCCTGTATGCAGAAATGACCCTCATTCTATTAGCATATACTGAAAAGGCAGGTCAGGTATAAACTCAGAGCACCTCTTAGAATATTTGCTGACTGAAGTGAAGAATAGAAGCAACAGAAATACTAGTTCCTTGTTTTTTATTTATTTGTGCAACCTCCCTCACACGAAGCCTGCTTTTATAAGGCAAGAGTTTCCCTAGCATATGCAATTACAGGGTTTATTCACAAGAAACCGTAACTTTTTGCACGGAACAATTTAACTACTGTAGCCAGGGCTCAAAAACAAGATAAGGAATCTACAAAAAGAAAAAGAAGGTTCATCAAGACTGAATCCGAAGGAAAAACCAGGTGGTCACAGTTTCATTTATCCACACAAGAACAGAGAAGAGAAGACAAACCAACAGAAGACAAGACTCCTCATTGTTCTCCAGTGACATAATAGGTATAGATGCAGACTGAAACAAAGGGGAATGAAAAAGAAAATACATTGGGGCTGGGAGGATGGTGACACAATCAAAATGGTGCTCTTGTTCTTACTGTTGAGCGTTTCAGCTAGACAATACAAAAGAGCTTGAATCTTGGCTCAGAAGTTCAAACATTGATTTAGTATATGCAGCAATGGCTGCAACCAAATAGGGCTAAAGAGGAAAGCAGACTTTGGCTCCTGCCATCAGCCAGGAAGAACATGATGGCAGGATAAGGGCACTCTGGCAGATAAGCAGCAATTCTTCCATAGCTTGTTTTAGTCTTCTCTCATTCATTTTTGCATTTCTGTTGTGTCCATTAGATCAGCCTTTCTCAACTTCGGGTCCGCAGCTGTTGTTGGACTACAAATCCCATCATCTCTGACCACTGGTCCTGCTAGCTAGGGATGATGGGAGTTGTAGTCCAACAACAGCTGGGGACCTGAGGTTGAGAAAGGCTGCATTCGATTGTGATCCTGTGGACTGGAGATAATAATCATAATCATAATCATATAATTATATACCAACCACTTTATATTTTAATGAAAAAAATCTCAACATGGTTTACAACTCATTAAAACAATGCAGAACATATTCAAGCTTCAAGCAAAATATTTCAGATCCTTCTCTAAGTGACGTTTTGCGTTCCCCAAACTTATTTAAGTAGCAGAAGTATCTTTAGAATTTGGAATAAATAGTCTATTTCTGGTTTAAGGAAAATTGTTGTGACTAAAATGATAGTACTGGCAACAAATTATCACACAGGCACCAAGAAATCCTTGCAATCAGCACACATATATTCGTACTTGAAGAGAATTATAAGCAAGGGCCCACAGGTTAAAGTGGTTAAAAAGCACTGAAACATTCCTTTCTGCTACTCTGAGAAAATGCTAGGCTTTCCTCTCCTCAGAGGCCTGGGAAAGGCAGTCCAAATCCCGGCATGTGAAAGGTCAAAATGCCCACTTGTTGAAGCCATCTATTCACAAGTCTGCAAAGTCCATGAAACAGTCATCACGACCTTTGGTATTTCTCCCTCACTCAACCGGTAAACAGTAAAAACTGTAGCAGTAGTCACGGGCCTCTGAGTAATACCAATGGCATTTCATTTTCTCGCCCATATTTACTTTCTATCTGACTCAAGACAGCCTAAAAGCAGAATAAAAACCCTCCTTGCAGCACAAATACACAGTCCCTGTCTGTCTTGAGCACAGATTAATGGCATTATAAGAATCTGTGTTCTTCTAGTGAAAATGCACACATACACTCAACAGTAGCAGCAACAGAGAGCACAAACCAGATTCTCCCAGAAGGTCTCATTTCCTCCAGGAAGAACACCTGGGGTAGGATTGGAAGGAAGGAGGCAGCTGGGGCAAAATTTTACTATTTACAACTTTTTCGGGGCCTTGTGCTTCCTATTCCAGCCCCCAGGACTCAAGAGTGTCATGTGTAAAGCAACTCTAAGGAGA
This sequence comes from Podarcis siculus, assembly GCA_034642415.1. NCBI lineage: Eukaryota > Metazoa > Chordata > Lepidosauria > Squamata > Lacertidae > Podarcis > Podarcis siculus. The sequence goes on from JAXCMG010000061.1 coordinate 1,620,513, forward strand.
GTTCACAGAAGTATGTTCATACATCATTCTCGGTTACTAAAACTTCAAGTAACGTCCTGCATGATGAGAAAGCCATCACTGATTACATTTTTGTATCAGCTCATGCGCGTGGATCTTTGGCAGAAGCAGTTCATGCGCCAAACTGCAAGTCATCAAGTGTTATCACATGCACCATGCATAATTCAGCCAGCAAAATTCGTAAATTCTGACAACGAGCCAAATAACTTTTCATCTAGAGTGGCCGAGAAATACTTCACAAGTAAAACGCAGCATTTAACACAGGGCTGCCCCAGTGGAAAGAGGTTAAATCTTGTGAAAAGGAATCACGTTGAGCATATTATGTTGCCTCAGCACTATCAGTTACATCTTACATTGTTTCATTCACATTTCATCTCCGCATATTTTTGGCACTAACTAAATTAGCACTTTGGCTCCTGAAACATGAAATGTTTAATATTAAAATTTGCTAGAATAAGCTCCCTTACCCAGCCAAGCCCAAATGCAGCACCCAGCTTACCACGAAGAACTGCAAATACTCGAGATTGTTTGCAGTTTACTTCTTAGGTACTTTCAACTAATATGACGTATTTCAAAGGGTGAACTTCAGACTTCCGGGTTGGCGCCATCGCCGAATGGCGGACTCCCTCCGAGCTCCGGAGGGAGCCTGCTCGGCAGGGCTGGGTCCTACCGCACCGGCGATGCGGGGACCCTTAAAAACCACGGCCACGGGGGCCGTGGACATGGAGACTCGGCTGGCACCATTAGCGCCCTCCCGACTTGTGAAGGAGCCTTTTTAAAGGCTACGGATCGGGTGCCGGGGAGAAGCGTGGTGCTTTGAGTCCTCTGCCATCCCTGCCGAGCGAAGCCGCATGCCATCCGGCGGAGAGCGCTGACTTCTTCCATTGAGAATTCGGACTTTTAACAACAACCCGTGAGTAAAATTTGGAAACCGGGTTTAAAAGGAGAAAAAAGAAATTTTTTCGGATTTGACACGAGCGGGGGGGGGATCCAAAAAGGAAGTCAGTCCCCCTCCCTATTGTAAACCTTCCAAAACAAGGACTGGGAAACCAAGGTCCAAAAAGATTTGTTTCTGACTAAGAATTCCACGATGGGAAACTACAAGAACTGTGCTGGAGGAAGAATTTAGGGAGAAGGAAAATGCTACCCCCCCCCCTGGGAACCGGGGTGATTGAGGAGAGAGAGCCTGGCGAAAAGCGAAGGAGATTTTGACAGCTGTCAAAGTAGCTGTCAAAGTCGGAAAGAGGACTGTATTACGAGGGCCTTGCTGGTCAATTTCGCTACAATTTCTTTACAATTTGTTAAAACTTGGATACAAAATGGCGAAAACATGGATAACAACCGGATTTTTGGACTAGAAAAAACAAAGTTACAACAATCCCCCTAGAGGAGTTTCGGGACATTACAAAGAAGGTCGTAAGTGGAAAAATACCATTGGAATTTTACAGAACTGGTTATCTCCTGGGAAAGCTGCAAAATGGAAACAATATTGTGTCTACAGGGTGTTCAGCTAAAGGATTGAAGAAAGGAAGGGACTGAACGCAAGTTTTGGTTCCTGAATAACAATAATCCCTGCAGACTTACTAAATTCCTGAATTAGTACATTTTAGCAGCAGAACAAGAGGAAACTGGACTACAACTTGGAAAGAACATTGGGGGGAGTTTTATTAAAGATTTGAAGTTAATATGGTTTAAAAATAACTTTAAAAATAATTATAAAAAGAAAAGCCAGCGAGAGTTGGGGGAAAATGTGATTTTTGGATCTTAAGAATTCCAGGCAGCTAACTTGGATTGGTGATCAGGGGGAAATTAAACCGGGGACAGGGGGGGAGAACTAGAATCCAAAGGCTTGTCAACTTTTTGCTGAATTGGTTTCTTTTCATTTATTATACTTTTCAATTTTTGTTTCTTATATTTCTATTGTGGGGTGTTTTTACCATTAAATAAAGGGGAAATTGTGGAACGAAAATGGGGTGGGCCCTGGGGAAGGAACTTTTGTTTCTTAATATGAGGATTGTATAAACTTAAATTTAAATTTGAAGAATGAGTGAAATAAGCTAAGCTTTAATCAGAACTGGGAACTTGTAGAGTCAACAATGTGAAAGGGGAATATGGTAGGGGTGGGGGAAGGGGGGAGTCCCGGAAAGCTGATATATGAAAATAAGGTCTTGAATATTCTTTAATCTTTACTTTCTGTATTTTTGAAAATTTTAATAAATATTATTTTAAAAAAAAAAAAAAAAAACAAAGGGTGAACTTCAGTTTAGCTTGTGCTTCAGAATTCGAGTGGTTGAAAATTGTCAGCTGGAACAATTGATTTATTTTGCATGCTTTGTGTTGAGAGAAATCGGGGTGCAAAACACTTTTGCAATATGCATCAGGATGACTTGCCTGCCTGGCTTTATTAATAAAACAAAAACTGCAATGGACTGCTAGTAGCCCACAGCCCAAGAGCAGCATCCAGACTGGGGGCTTGGCCAAATCTCATGCACCGCTCAGCAAACCTCCTCCCCCCCCCCCCCCCGGTTTTATTAAATTTGCTTAGTAACATAACATTATTATATATATTCTATAAAACAAAGAATACAGAACAAAATTCATTCATACTACAATGCCTAACTACATAACGTTAATATATATGGTTTCTGAAAAAAAAGGCTTACATAACAAAATCACCCGGTTTACTTTTTTTTCCCCCTTTCCCCTCCCTCGCCACTCCAGCCCCCCGCCCCCTGTCAGGCCTTCCTTCTTCATATCTTTATCCATGTACACAGTCTGTTCATTCGAGCTTGTATGTTAGGGTTGGCTTCCCCTCTTTCTATCCAGTCCCTGTAAAATGCCCATTTATTTGTGATTCTTTGGCATTTATTTTCCCATCTATCCTCTACCACTATCTGTGCAAGCAAACCTCCTCCCAGCACAAAATGAGTAAACACTCCAAGCGCAAATTAATCCAGTTTTTGTTTTGTTTTGTTTTGAAAGAAAAAACGAGATGCTACTTCTCATATCTTGGTAAAAGTGCCATGGGTGCCAGCACAGAAAAAAGCACTGCTTTAATCCAGTATTAAAGGAAACCAAGGCGACAATTAGGGCACCTCTCTCACGGAGATGGCAAGTGTTATGCAACTCTTGAATCTAATTTCTATTAAGATACCATTTAGGGGAGAAAAAAGGGAAGTGGCGGCAACAACACTTTGTTTACCTAACAACCAGCTCGGGGTATGTCTCATTTAGGTTTCCTGTCTGCTACTTCTCAAAGGTGCTCCGATTATGAATAAGTGCCAGCTCAACTATACTTTCTAAAGAGGTTTGGACACAGCAGTCTACAGAGCTAGCAAAGTGGTTTGGGTAGAAAAGGGTTTAATTTTGCCCTCCTCTGCCCACAGCCTTACAACACAACTGAGCATCACGCAAGAAAACTGCTTGCTTGCATCACTTGAGGGTACAGAGAGGATGTTGCTATGTGCTTGAATGCTCTGCCATGTATAGTTTTATTTCAGGAGAAAAGGATTCTTCCCTTTGCATGCTAATTTTCTGTGTGTGAGACTTTATTTTTGGTGGGCAAGTCTTTCAACCAGCCACAACACTCACCTGCTCTCTTAAGTGGCAGAGTTCAAAAACTGCTGTTTGCACAGATAAATCCTTAAGAAAAGTATTAACATGTCCACAAAAACTTGAGTGTCAACTTTATGGAGCCTTCCTCACCATTTCAGAACCAAAGAGTTGAATTCTTGAAAGCAGACAATGCCATCCTGCACTTGAAATGATTGGGGGTGGAAGAATAACTAAACATGCATTTTAGGAGAGCAGTTTCAAAGTAAGTGTTGGAAATATGAAGAAAGGACATTCTTCTAAGCAGGCAGTTTTAAAAAACAAAACAGCCCCTACAATTCATTCATTAATATTTATTCCAAATCAAGTGCTCTAAGTTCAAGATCCTTCTCTAGACCCAGTGACATACCAGCAGCACTGGAAGAACTGGCACAAAAAACCTTCCACAGTTAATTCTGATACAAGTTGCTTTATTAAGAAGCAATTACTGTCAGCATGCGGATAATGCTTATCCAATTAAAATCTTGTCTAGAAAGCCCTCCAATACCCCAATTATATTTCTAACCACAAAAACTGAACTGCTACATTACCAGGAGACAGCGTTCAGACCAATAGGATGAGGCACAGTGAGCCCATTATAACTCACTTGGGTTTAAGTTCTGTAAAAACCAAGGTAATAATGCAATTTTCCTCAACATTAGCTCTGAAAGTGAATTGTCAGCGTGAAGAGCATTTTTCAAACAAAAAGAAAGAAAAGAAAAGTGCACAAGAGATGTCCAGAGGTATTTTCTTACCTTTTCGGTGATGTAGAAATTGGTACTATCAGCATGTTGCAGTGCATAATACTCGTGATTTGTAAGAGACCACCTTAAAAGGTACAAACAATTTTATTAGGAAAATGCACTTGGATGACAGAAGCCAAGAACAATTTTTCGCTTTTCGCTTTTTAGTTACATGTCTGAGCACAGAACACTTAGGTAAATTTAGAACCAGAGTAGGGAATCTCCAGTCCATGGGTCTAATCATGAACTGTATGGGCCAAGGCACACCTACCTGCCCTATATCTGACATCATACCTGCATCACATCAGGTGTGATCTTTACAGCAGGTAAAGATGCAGCTTCAGCACCTCAAAAGCCCTTCAGCAAAACCCTTTGCAAACCCTGACAACCAGCAAATTGTCAGGGCCTGGCAAAGCGCAGTACCTTTGCCTGCATGGCTAGATTACAAACCACATACGCAAAAATGGGTTGCCTGACGCCAAGTGGGCAAAAAATATACGTGTGATGTCAGGTGATTGACAGGTGGGCATGCCCACCCTCTGTTAAACTTGGCTTATGGAGAATGGGAGAGAAAGGAACTGGTTTGCCAGCTGGATCCAGTTACTTGCTCCTAATCTAGAGAAGGGTTTAAGGAATCTATTTAAAGATAATGTATATTTCTTTTAGGGATGTGGGTGGCGCTGTGGGTTAAACCACAGAGCCTAGGACTTGCTGATCAGTAGATCGGCGGTTCGAATCCCCGCGACGGGGTGAGCCCCCGTTGCTCGGTCCCAGCTCCTGCCAACCGAGCAGTTTGAAAGCACCTCAAAGTGCAAGTAGATAAATAGGTACCACTCCGGCGGGAAGGTAAACGGTGTTTCCATGCGCTGCTCTGGTTCGCCAGAAGCGGCTTAGTCCTGCTGGCCACATGACCCGGAAGCTGTATGCCGGCTCCCTCGGCCAATAAAGCGAGATGAGCGCCGCAACCCCAGAGTCGGTCACGGCTGGACCTAATGGTCAGGGGTCCCTTTACCTTTACCTATATTCCTTTTATCCATGCTGGAATAATTTCAGTCAAGTCCCTAAGCACTTATGATTTCCCCTGAACTAAAAAAGAAAAAAGGCAAATGCAAGATTTATTTTTTAATTTATCGCACAATCTCTCCACTCCCACATCTGTAGTTCTCCAAGAGAATCCTCACAGGATTGAATGGAATAGTCTGCCAGTGTACAGGAAGGCAGCTTAAATGCCACTTTGGGATGAGGCCACAGGCCTCTCATTTGCAGGTAATTTCCTTGGGGAACTTAACATCTCCTGCCTGTGCAGAACTCCATGCAAACATCAAAGTTTGCCTAAGCACACTAGAGAGAGTCACGTGTTCTGTTGCAGTTAAAATGTCCAATTACAACTGGGGAGTGTTTGAGTGACCTTGGGATAAGTCACTCTCAGCCTAACCCACCTCACAAGGTTGTGTTTAAAGTCGGGGCAACAACTATGTAAGTCACATTGAACCTCCTGGAACAAATATATATAGTTGTCCATTACTTATGTGTGTAATGTACAAATTTGTACCTATAAATGTAATAAATAAAATTGTCTTTCCCTTTGTTCTATCTTCAAAATGGATGCAAGAAAATTGAAGCCCACACCTTAGAAACCAGTACAGTGTGTGTGTGTGTGTGTGTGTGTGTGTGTGTAGGCTCCTGGGAGGTATTTGAATTAACTCGCAAGAGGGAGAAAATATATCTGAGAACTGTTTATTTTGAGAGTTGAAAGCACAGCAACAAATAAAACTCACCCATCACAGGCTTCCTTTATGATTGCTGACAATGGCTTTTTCTGAGGACAAAAAAGGAAAATGCATTGTGTGAGAACAGCATAGCATAGCCTTCAGTAGATATTTGCAATACCAAAAGAAAACTTGGGCCTATTTCTGTTTAGTGTGCAAATGTTTGTTGAAAATTGCTATATAATCTATGTAAAACAACCAAAATGGTCTGAAAAGTTATTATAAACTCATTAGGTAGCCCCAAAGCAGGGACAGAGAAACTGTGCTTCTTTGGGTAGAGGATGATATATAAATTCAATAATTAATTAATTAATTAATTAATTAATATAATAAATAATAATAATGTTTCCAGTTACAATTCTCATCATCCTTGACCATTAAGCATGCTGGCTAGGGCTGATGGGAATTGGAGTCCAACAACATCTATAAGGGTCCAGGTTCCCCTCCCTGCCCTACAGCAAAACATTATTTCTCAGCAGCCTACCGGCAAAATGAGAAAGAACCGTGATCTGAATTATTGAGAACGCTCCTAGTACTTATTTCCATTTCTGATTAACGACAAATTGCTATTTTATCTGTGGTTAATTTTAACTAGTATTGCTCTGAAATATGGCAACTTTAAAATCACGGGTTATCAAGCTGGCTTCCTTCAATAAACCATAGGCAAGATGAGTCCCAGCACAGAGTTCAAAAACAACATTAAACAAAGGTTAATCAAAATAACCATGGCTTGAAGTTGGCTCGCTTTAACAAACCACTGTAAAAATGAACAAGAATTTCTGGAGTTTGAAACAATGAGGTCAAATAAAAAATGGAGGTAAAATCTGAGGAATTTTAGCATTAATATTGAGGCTACTGATTCAGGGCTGGCTCAGGACATCATGGCTTCCATAAGAACCATGGAATGGTACCATCACAGCATTCCCACAATGCATGTGGCTGGTGATGCACTGAATCTGGCTTTCTCAGTAGGGCAAGAAGAGAGTGATCTGAAGGTAGGACATCTTGCCACCTCTCCCTTGTCATGGTTAGATCGCCTCCTGCTAAGATTTAGACTGCAGTGGCTGTTCCTCTGCAAAGGTTTGGAGGAGCTATTAGAATGGTCCACTCTCAGAGTCTGAAGATTTCCGTTCCAGATGACTCCAGGGTCTTTTCCGTCTGACAGCCCTGTTGAAGCTCTGGGTTAATTCTGTGGTACATAGCAATGAGCTGAGCAGCTCACACCATCGTCCCTCTTCACCCTCTTGAACTTTGATGAGCCCTAGTGGCACTGTGGTATCCCTCAGAGCTATGGGCATTGCAGCTTATTGGAAGACTGCTAGAACACAAGAGGAGGACGACCCTGAAGGTAAGCAATTGAACAAAAGTGTGCGCTTATTGTCAAGCATACTTTGTGGAAGTGAAGGCAGCGAAGAGGAGATACTTCTTGACCTCCACTGAGTCCTCCGTTGCTCAACACACTTTCCTCTGAAGTCCCTGTGGAGGTGCAGTTTGAATGCAAACAATGTAGGCAAGCTAAACACTTCAGTTGGGTTCACTGATCAGTGGCTACAATGAGCCCCCTTTCTCAGCACCAATCACTTACAGCCAGATCCATCAACTACGTTGGGGAGAAAAACACCAGGGATGAGGACAGTTGACATTTCACTTTTGCTTTAAAGATTAAGCCCACCCCACTCCACTTACTATGCAAGTGGGGTGGAGGTAGGGTTAAAATAGTCTGGGTCACTGCTATAATTTGGTCTTCATTTGCTATAATTTGGTCTTCAAATAATTTGGTCTTCAAACAACAGAGCTATGGAGCAAATTTGTTAAAATTACCAAAGGGGGGGTGGGCAGGGACTAATCTGACATATTTGAGATTTCCTCTAATTCTCTGGTCACTGAACCCTGTTTTTGGAGAGGCTGACTACTAATGATGATCATTAATGTTAAATGTAATTAGGTCCTGGGTATTAAAGGGCTTGGTATTATTTCCTATACTCACTAGCATCTCCTAGACAGAAAAAAAGACTTCAGATCTCACAGCAAACATTGTTCTAATTGATACACAGAGCAATTCACAAACAACTTTTTTAAAAAGTTGCCTTTCTTACATCTAGGTGAACAAATAAGTGTCATAACTAAAGTGTATTTCATAGAATCATAGAGGTATAGAGTTGTAAGCAACCCTTAGGATCATCTAGTCCAAACCGCTGCAGTATAGGAATACAGTGGTACCTCAGGTTAAGTATTTAATTCGTTCCGGAGGTCCGTACTTAACCTGAAACTGTTCTTAACCTGAAGCACCACTTTAGCTAATGGGGCCTATTTCTGGGTTAGGGTTAGGGTTAGGGTTAGCACTATTTCTGGGTTAGCGGAGTCTGTAACCTGAAGCGTATGTAACCTGAAGCGTATGTAACCTGAGGTACCACTGTATGCAGTTGCCCCATATGGGAATCAAACCTGCAACCTTTTTGCAATACTGAGTTTGGCAAAGCTAGGTCTACATTATACAGAACTGCTTTTTCCTGATTCACTATAGTGAATTCAATAAATGCAATAAACACCCATTGAACAAGATAACACTAAATAATCTGCTAAAATTATCCACTAAACCAGCAGTCTGAATTCCAGTACAGCTCTCTCTGCTGTGCTGCGCCGTCTGGCTAAAGTTACTTTAGTTTCAAGGTCCCCAAAATAGAAAGAACACTGTCTGGTCTGGAGATGTCACAACATTCTGAACACTGCTGCAAACATAAACACTTGTATGCCTAGGAAGAAAAACCAAAGCAAAAAAGCAAGAGCCATTTGGATGAATAAGTGATTGTCACAAAGATGACGTCGATTGATTAAAGCAGTCACCAGGAAATAAACACATCTAGTCAGTTTTGTTTTGCAAAGAGTGGCCTAGTTTACATGCAACACTAAGCCAACGCATGGCTTAGTGCAAATGAACAAATGTGTGTGTTCTCATAGAGAAGAAGAACATGGCCGCTTTGCAACTGCTCTGGTCCTGCTGCTGCTGCTGCGAGCTAAGCCGTGGTTTGGTTTAGCATTGTCTCCAAACCTGGGCTCATGGTTTACCACATTTGCCACATTTCCTTAAACCTCTGAGTCAGCAAGTTGGAGTGCGGCTGCTTCCAGAATCTGGAATGACGGAGTTCTTACAAATGCAGAACGGGTATTATGTGGCACCTACAACAGCGCCAATTCCACCCACAAAGGAGCCAAGGGGGCACATGTGGGATTAGGCTGTCTAGTAGGTGAGCAGATCCCAAGTTGTTAGGGGCTTTATATACTAAGAGTAACACCCTGAACCTGGCCCGGTAGCAGATCTCTGAGCACAAGTGTTACATACTGAGAAGGCCTCTCAGCGATTGTGCTGCAGCATTCTGCATTAACTGCAAGTGCAATTATGTGTTCACCTCAGCTTTGCTCTGAGCAACAAAAGAAATTTGAGATCGCTATAATAGTTTAAGCTAAGTATCGTCTATCAAGGAAAGCCCTAGTGGTTCCTGTCAAATATCCTCTCCATAGTAGTGACTATTCTGGGAATTTCTGCACAATAATAGATGTGTATAATGAGCCTCTGAATAACTTAAGTACAAAAGCCTAATTAAGTCCCGGAACCTTTCCCGTATCTAATGGAAATAGACACCTTGAATCAGTTATTAATTTACCCTAGGAAAGTAACAAATGCATACTGTAGCAAGCATCTTCAACCAGTAATTGGGTTAATCCTAAACATACATTCTCTGGAAATGTATCTCCATCTTTCCCTACAAAGTACAATTCATTCACCTGGCTGCAAGCTCTGTTTGCCCAGGGACCCCCTCACGACCATCCCGCTACCCTGCAGCAAGGTAAACCTGTGTCCTTTGTCAGTTAATGAGATCCTCCTTTGTGCTAGAGTTTATACTTGTCATGAAGCTTCCTTCCTCTAAGTGAGCACCTCTCAGTCCACAGAGCTGAGAGGAGCATTTGGGGAGGGCGGGAGGAAGAAGAGAAGGTGCACTCCCAAAGGGGAGAGGTGTACAGGCAGGCTAAGAAATGGTCTGGGTTTCTTGCTCCCCTGTACAGAGCCATAGCTACAGGAGGCTACCCACGTTTTCGGGCCCAGGTGAAGCCTCCAGAGGGGCACCATTGAGGCTCCCAGCCGGTGTGTGTTATGCAAATGCACATGGAGGGTGCCAAACTGGGTCTTTGACCCAGGTGAAATAAAGCCTAGTTTTACCCCTGCCCCTGCCTATGAACACCCTGACAACCAGGTTGAGCTTTCATGCATGCAATCGTATATTCAAAAAGACAAATGTGCTGTCAAAACAAAAAACCGGTATTTTAGTATTGACAGACCAGTCATTGTTATTTTAGCTAACAGAATTAGAAATAGATTCAGGTAGGTAGCCGTGTTCGCCTGACACAGTCGAAATATATTAAAAAATTGTCCAGTAGCACCTTAGAGACCAACTAAGTTTGTTCTTGGTATAAGCTTTCGTGTGCATGCACATGTCTTCAGATACACTGAAACAGAAGTCGACTTCTGTTTCAGTGTATCTGAAGACGTGTGCATGCACACGAAAGCTTATACAGTGGTACCTCGGGTTAAGTACTTAATTCGTTCCAGAGGTCCGTTCTTAACCTGAAACTGTTCTTAACCTGAAGCACCACTTTAGCTAATGGGGCCTCCTGCTGCCGCTGCGCCGCCGGAGCACAATTTCTGTTCTCATCCTGAAGCAAAGTTCTTAACCTGAAGCACTATTTCTGGGTTAGCGGAGTCTGTAACCTGAAGCGTATGCAACCTGAAGCGTATGTAACCCGAGGTACCACTGTACCAAGAACAAACAGAATTAGAAATAGCAAAGCATGGCTTTTCAGGGACTCAGAATTTGCTCTTCTATTTCAGAGGCAACTTAGCACACTTGATCCCTGGAATAAAAGGCCCCTAGGAAATTAAGAAGAATGTAAGATCACCCCTAAGATGCCTCTGCATTCCCCCTCATGAGCCATACTTCCCATATGATAAAAATGCTTCTTCTCCCCCCGCCCCTTTTCTTCCTTACAGCACACAATTTGTCTCCAGCATTAAAACACTAACAGCTGTAAGCAAGATGCTCTTGGAGAACTCCAGGAAGGCCTCCACGCCCCTTCCGTGCAGCGAGTGCCATCAGTTACGTAACTCGTGGCTACGGAGCAGACCTTGGCAGGCGAGAAAGATCAAAAGTGTAACACAAGTATTACTACAACGTGCCACACATGCAACATCCCACCCCCACCCCCCACCAACAAAAGAGTCACTGTCTGTGAAAGGGACAACTGGGTTTGTAAGTCGGCTAAGCTGTTATCTCTCCCTATGGAAAGAACTGTGTATCCAGAGTCTTTTCGGAGCACCGATTTCTGTTATCGCCTGATGTGGAACTTTTTTCCAAAAGGTAATGAAAACAGAAGAGTCTACATTTCAGAACTGTACAATTTAATAGGAAAAGGAAGCCAAACAACCAGCCCCTTTTAATGATAATATTAAGGCCTCTCTTTGTGTGTGTTTTTCCTTTTCTCCAAACGCAACATCCCCATTCCTCAAAATGCTGTTTTTCCCCCCTTGCCCAATTGTAAATATTTGCCTGGCGTCAAAGAGAAGGAAGGGTGGTTATTTTTCATTTTGTTAATCCCTCGGCCAGTTCAACAATTATTCTTTTTAACTTTGCTAACAAATGCATTTTACAAAGCAATTCTGCATCAGTACTTCTTAAATGAAACACATTTCTTGATCTGAAGCCATAATTCATGGACTGGACACATATTAAGGCCTAAGAAACATGTGCTGAGGTCCCCATCACAGGTCTAGGGGGACAGGGTGCCACCAAGTTGCACTCAAACTGAGATACAACCAGCACATATTTTCACGGAGTCCCTAAAGACAACTGCTGCAATTTGCAGAATCCAGCAATCCTTTCTACTATCCCAGGCTAGCTAGATTTGAGAGTTACGTACAACCAACTTCTCAGCTCAGGCTGATGATGGAGTGCTTTTCTCCAACATTTCTGCATAAACCATAGCTTTCTCTCTTCTTTCATTCTGACAATGGAATGGTAGCTTCATTTCCCCTGGCTGGTATTGCACTTGCATGATGGTCCATAAAGCAAGCAGAATGTTGCTGGGAAACAATGTGTGTCTATGTGGCAAGTCATTACATCGAGGAAGTTAATCTTTTAGAAGAATTCAGTGAACGTTAATAGGATGCCAGTTTTAACGCTTGAAGAAAAAAATATGTACATGACAACAAACTGCTTTTACTATTTGAAAAGATCTGTAGCACTACTAGTACATGCCATCTCCTTCTGACTACAACAACCCCGTCAAAAAGCCACTGTTATACTAATATTACAGATTATTATCTGTAAAATAGAGATGAGGTGAGTTCCTCCAATCCAATGTTTCTTACGCTGCTGCATTTAATTTTTTCTCCAACATTTGTATTTCTTTCCAAGTTTATATGGTATTATTTATTAGAACAGTTGTTTGCAAGGGGTTAAATATGGGCACTTGCATGCATGCACTCACTTTAAAGCTTCAGCAGAGAAATGTAAGGACAAGGCAAATACAGGAATTCTGCTAACTACCGTATTTTTCGCCCTATAGGACGCACTTTTTCCCCTCCAAAAATGAAGGGGAAATGTGTGTGCGTCCTATGGGGCGAATGCAAGCTTTCACTGAAGCCTGGAGAGCGAGAGGCGTCGGTGCGCACCGACCCCTCTCGCTCTCCAGGCTTCAGGAAGCTATCTGCAAGCCTTGTGAGCCCGGCGGGCGTTCCTGCGGGCTCGCAAGGCTTGCGGGCAGCAGCCTGCAGTCCGAAGCATGGGGCGCACTCCGGAGGGCGCCCTGTGCTTCACGCAGATGTCTGCAAGCCTTGCAAGCCCAGCGGGAGTTGCCGCCAGGCTTGCAAGGCTTGCGAATAGCAGCCTGTTCTGGGGGCTGGGGTCGGGGGAAGCTCGGGCTTCTCCCACCCCAGCCCCGCGGCTGGGGAGGGGGAATAAATTTTTTTATTATTATTTCCCCCCCAAAAAACGAGGTGCGCCCTATGAGCCAGTGCACCCTATAGGGCGAAAAATACGGTAGATGGAACACTGCTCTCCTTGGTAGCAAGTGTCTGGGAATGCTCTGTCTTCTGCCAGTACTTCTGACTTCTGTGTACTGATTGCATTTCAACCATGTAATATTTTTTGTACTAAATGCATATGCTGTCTTCCTTTGGAAAGCTCAGAATAGATTACACAAAGCTCTCAGTGGTCTCCCACCCAGGCACTGGTCCAGCCTGCATCTGATGGGCTTGATTACAACATTTAATGTGCCCATACTTTCCATTGGACTATTCACTTCTTCTGACTGCACACGGCAGAGCACTCAACTCACCTCTCATCTTCTCTTCCCTCTTTTGATTATGCACTATAACATAGAGATCTCTTCTTGCACTCCAAAGTCACCCAAGATTGAATAACAAAATATATACATGCCCAGAGATGCTAATTTCTTGAAACACAGACGCTGCATTTAGCAATCCCAGGCACACAGCAATGCCAACCAGTTTCTCCAACACCCACATGGGCTGCTCCGTTGGCTAGGCAGGTCATCACTAACCATGCAGGCCTCTATAGGAGTTATAGAAAGCAATTTTAGGATGGGCTATCAAATCACTTGTGGGACGCGGGTGGCGCTGTGGGTTAAACCACAGAGCCTAGGACTTGCTGATCAGAAGGTCGGCGGTTCGAATCCCCGCAACGGGGTGAGCTCCCGTTGCTCAGTCCCTGCTCCTGCCAACCTAGCAGTTTGAAAGCACGTCAAAGTGCAAGTAGATAAATAGGTACCGCTCCAGCGGGAAGGTAAACAGCATTTCCGTGCGCTGCTCTGGTTCACCAGAAGCGGCTTAGTCATGCTGGCCACATGACCCGGAAGCTGTACGCCGGCTCCCTCGGCCAATAAAGCAAGATGAGCGCCACAACCCCAGAGTCGGTCACAACTGGACCTAATGGTCAAGGGTCCCTTTACCTTTATCAAATTACTTATTTTGTTTCTGAATTCACCACTGTCATGGTTAGGGCGAGATTAAACTGGGGGGAGGGGCAGATTTCCCCATCTGAACCAAGGCCTACAATGAAGTTGCCATGGGGTAGTAGCAAGGGCTTCAGAAATAAAGGGCATGAAATAGCTTGGGTGGTTTGCGGTCACCGATCAGAGAGTGGAGGAGTAATCCGGTGGAAGGAGGGGCTGATAAATTAATGTGCTTCCTGAAAGCTACCCTCAAGAGGCAGATTTTGCCAGTGACCCTTTCCCCCTTTGCACATTGCGCATGAAATCTCAACTGATATGAAATACACACGGAGACTCACCGTTTGTTTTTCTTACAAACTGAGTATTCCCCCCCCCCAACCACATCTTGATTTCAATTTGGCAGCGCCAGTTAAAATGCTTCAGAGGTGAGTTTATGAACACTTGTTATTGCAGGTCTTAGAACTTAGACCGGCTTTAGAACTGATGGGATGTACAGCTCTCATCCAATGCTGATCATGTACCTTTGCCTAATATAACACAGAAACATGGGGTAAGTTAAATCCGAACCATACTTTGGGGCATAAAAAATGCATCGCTGCTAAAACATCCAGGGAGCATAATCTTCCTATGATAGCCATGGTTAGGCAGGATACAACCATTTTTGCTATCAACTCTAATACCTCTGGTGTGCAATGAACTCCTTATTTAGTAAGAGGCACAGCATGGAACTGAAGATTACTTTTTCTGAGCTGCTGTGTGAGGTACTAGAGACGTAATTCAACGTGTTCTTCAACATGGGAGAACTTTCAAGAATTTGTTAAAACACACATTTCTGAAATTTTTGCTCACTGTTTGTTTCTGTAGGATGAATATATTCCTGGGGTTAACGATTGAAGTATAAGCAGTACAGATGTTCTACTTGCTAAAATGTAAATAAGTTAATTTGCAATTAATTAAAATCATACGAAGCTCTAGTTATATTGTCAATTTTTACCTCCAAAATGTCCCTAAACATGTGGAGAATAAAAGGCACAGATGAATAGCTGTAAGTGCTGAGCTTGGATCAGGGGTAACCCAATTCGAATCCTTGCTCCCTTGAGGAAGGACTATAAGCTCAGAGGTGGAGCACATGCATGGCTTGCATCAGGTATCAGTTTAATCCAGTAATCTTCAGTAGCAGGTGATGTGAAAGACCTCTCTCTGCCCGAGTACCTAGAGTGGACAATACTGGGCTAGATGGACCAGTGGTCTGGCCTAATACAGTCATACCTCAGGTTAAATGTGCTTCAGGTTGAGTGTTTTCAAGTTACGCTCCACGGCGACCCGGGAGTAATGGAGCGTGTTACTTCTGGGTTTCGCCCCTCGCACATGCTTGCAGTCACGTCTTACGTTCTACTCAGGATGCGAACAGGGCTCCGGAACGGATTCCGTTCGCATCCAGAGGTACCACTGTACAAGGCAGAAACCCACGGCAACCATGTAACTCAGGGGCTAGCCAGTGTACCTTTACAGGATTGTTGTGAGGATACAAATAGCTCACACATACACCGTTCTGAGCTTCTTGAAGAAAGGGTGAGATACGTAACGAATAAATAAAATAATTAAGAAACTACGTATTTCCTCCAGTAGTTCTATTACTCAGAATGCAATCTAATAACAGCACCTACAGTAGTAGCCAGGTTTGTAAAGGCAAATGTCTGTACAGTGGTACCTCGGTTTAAGTACTTAATTCGTTCCGGAGGTCTGTACTTAACATGAAACTGTTCTTAACCTGAAGCACCACTTTAGCTAATGGGGCCTCCCGCTGTGCCGCCGGAGCACGATTTCTGTTCTCATCCTGAAGCAAAGTTCTTAACCTGAAGCACTATTTCTGGGTTAGCGGAGTCTGTTACCAGAAGCGTATGTAACCTGAAGCGTATGTAACCCGAGGTACCACTGTACACAGCAAACCATTAAGAAGAGAATTGCTTGGACAGCAAGCCGCATGACTCTCCAGGACTCTCCACATTCAAAGCAAACTGATACAAGCAAGTGGAGGTCTTTTGAACTAGGGACTAGGCTTAGGAAGCCAACGCTTAAGGAAGGGCTTTGCATAAAGTCCTACATGGGTCCCTGTAATGCACAGTTTGTCTCAAAGGGGTGGAAAGAAAACTACCATTGCCCTTCCTGAAGGCTTCTGGTAACAGCAGCAGCTTTTGAAGGGGAGATTAATAAGTACATGCCTTTTATTCAGATTTTTAATTGTATTAATATAAATGTAAATTAGTTCTGAGATGCACCAGTACGAGTAATAACAGCACGAGCAAGAGCATTAAGAGGAATTTTGTAAGTGTAGAAACACAATGCTAAAAAATGGGGGTGGCGGATGGCTGCTGCCATACAATAACCTTAAGGACATCATTGAATCCATTCCATTAATGACCTGGTGTGGCGAAAGGAGCTCAAAAGAACTCCAACATCCTTATTTGGGCTGCACTGAATAGTGTTGTCTAGGCAACTCCATCACATTCTATGGCGAGTTTATGCTCCAAAGCCACAAAAGAATTCCATTTGTATAATTCCATAGTTTCGCCCAGATGTATGTTTTCCAGACTTTTGATAACTAGGACATGGGTTGGGGGAGGAGACAGAGGAGGCCGGATTAAAACAGAAGGCACACTTTGTGGTTTCTTACAAAACGTACATATATTTATCATGTTCTTAATCAACTTCCATAAGAATGTGTAGGTGTCTATCTAATATGTGAAGATAATGACATTAACTTTTGGCATCCTCTCCTCCCCTTTGATTGCTGGTCAATGCTCATTAAGAGAATCACACTTTCTGGGCAATGGAAACGCTTCTAAGATTCATGATATACTGCAGGCTGTATCAGAAATCCCAACAAATCCCTTTTCCCTCTGGTGTGTAAATAACATTATCCATATATTGGCAGGCAAAAGGGGAAACTGATGCTACAAATACCCTCCCTGCTGCATGGGACAAAGTGTGGCAGATATCTGCAGCGTGCTGGGTTAATTTTCAAAGCACATTTCAGCTCCTCTTGGGATATACTAGGGTGCTGGGATACATGTTCTGGGAATCAGTGGCCTAGATAGCAACTTTAACCAACCATATACGTTCCAAGCATTGAAGAGGCTACTTCTGATTTTGTTCAGAAAACTGGAAAACTGTAGACTACGGTCCAATTCCACATGCCTACTTTATTCTCAAGCCTAGAATGCATTCTGTGCACAGTTCATGATTTGTCATAAGCAAAAACGACAGTAAGAAATGCCACTGCAAAGCTTCCTAAAGTGAGTTGAATTGCACTACAAAAAAAACTGCACGCAACAAACAGTTCAAACGATCTGCTACAGGCAAGCCAGGGGTGGAGAGAGGGAGGACAAACAAATCCAGGCTCATGTGGAGCGGCTGCATGAACAGCTTTCCTGTCTCACCTATACTAGAACAGCAAGGTGTGGGGAGATTGGAGAAAAGATGAGATAAAGTGCTCCGACTTTTTGTTGGTGTGAAATTTCAGCAATTTCAGGAATTGGACTGTTTGTTCTTGCTGTGCCTGAAGTGAAGGGCCCTGGATTCTGGCTTTGCAAAGAGACCTGGATCATTTTAGTAGTGTCACCACACTCATTCTGAGGTTATTTCTCTAGGCCAGAAAGGAGCTGCAGTGGGGGATTTCTACTTGCATGAAACAGCAGGTAGAACAGAGCTATCTCCACCACACATATGTAGCTGCCAAGGGCTATAACTGCAGCAAAAGTGAGGTTGCACAACTACAATGAAGCACTGTTTTGAATTGGACAGATTTCTCTGCATCTAGCAGTCATATCAAGGCTGAGCCATAGACTGCACTCCAAGTTTAGCCAGATAGTCAGAGCTGAGGAAAACACAGAAGCACAAATGCATTAGAAAGCCTTTTGTAGACCCTTCTGTCCAGAAGAACCCAAGAACCGGCTTGGAAGTGCAAGCCTAGTCCAGCCCCTCGGAGTACTTCACTTTAACAGTTAAAAGGCATTCTGAAATTCGTTATGCTAAGTGCCAGCTAGATGTCTTAAGTCACACAGCCAACAAGGAAAGCAATACTTTTAACTCTAACATATTATCCATAGTTCTAGTTACAAGTAGCTAGATACATGTGTATCTGAAGAAGTGTGCATGCACACGAAAGCTCATCCCAATAACAAACTTATCTAGTCTCTAAGGTGCTACTGGAAGGAATTTTTCTATATTATCCATACAAATTCTAATCCACCCTTCCTTTATGAAGGATTCATGAAATTGTTTAAATCATCAGTCTATAAAAAATTACAACTTAGTTCAACCAATGGCTGAAGAAGACACCCCAAATGCAGCAAATGTTCAGTTTAGGCAAAAAGTAGGTAGTAGTTCCATAATCTTATATACATGGTTGTCTGGAAGGCAAAATGAATATTAAGAATTGCCTATGTAAAATTTCGCGGATATGTAGAAATACACAGAATCAGCCACTTACTTGATCAATTTCCGTCAACTTGGGGAAGGCACCAGGCCATTCTATAGCCACTTTCACGATATCTGCGGGAGGCGGCATTTTTAGTTGTCACTGTTCTTCAAAGCTAGTGAAACTGAGCACTAAATGCTGCAGAGTGTCTCTGTTTCATTCACAGCTGGAGAAAGAGAAAGAAGAGAGAATACTGTTTAAAACAGATTCAAGCACAAATACATCTATTTGCATCATTTGGCAGATACACAAAAGGTGTGTATGTTTCTGAAAGATTACACATATTCACACACTAAAAGTTTGAAATTATTCAGTACTATATTGCACAGCATGCGACTAGACAATCTGCTCAAAAGATGGCTGAAGCACTAAAATGTACTGTGAACAGCAGCCATGCACTAGATAGGTTTTTTTTAAAAAAACATAGAAATTATCTGAACTATATTGCTAGAGAAAGGCTGAAAAAAAAGATTGAGCATTGCATTCCAGAGTTTTGGAGAACCAAAATAACCTGTTAGATATTCTAGTCCATCACCTTTCAAGAAGCTTTACCCATGAAGTTATGACCAGAAAACATTTTCCCTTTAATTATGGCAATGATCCTTTGTATGTTCACAAATAGATCATTGCACTATAGCAACCAGGATGTCAGGAGGAAGGCAAAATAGAACAGCACTAGACAATGCAGCAACATCACTTGGAGAGAAAAACGCATTCAACTGATTATATATATAAAGCACTTCTGATTTGGAATATATGGGACTCATCCTTTAACAAACTATGCTTTCATGATCTAATATAGCTTCATATAGTTACACTGCCATGCAAACCAACTGGACAACATACAAGCTCCACTTAGAACTGGAGCAATATTCCATTAAAAACAAGTTTCTAGTCATAAAGATGGAAGCTTGAAAGAAAAGAATAGTGAGTGTGAAAAATAAGATATTTAGATGTTCCTGCTGTAGGGCTTGTAATTTAAAAGTATGAATCATGAACTTCAGTTCAGATATCAATTTATGAGATGCTAGGACTTTCTCACTGTAATGGCATAAAGGCCAGGGAGTAACTGAGAGATAGCTTGGGAAATAATGAACAAAGCACAACTACCAGAGGCTCCAGACTTTGAAGACTGTGGGGCACAAAGGGAGCGGCACCAATAAAATCATACATAGAATCATTTTTCCAAAGCCTTAGTCTTGGTCATACAAGCCAGACCTACTTACCAGACCTGATAGGTCGACCACTACCTGCCTGACTCCATCAAGGGCTTTGTAATCCACCATGTTCATATAACACAATATATGTGCTTGGTCACACATGCCAAAGCACTATGAACTCATGAACTCCAAAGGAGGGCTGTCATGATTCCAGAGTCCAGCAATGACCACCAGGGCAGTGAATCAGAGGTGGTGGTGTTACCATGTAAGGAACCAGACTACAAGCCCTATCTCCAAGCCTGATGCAAGAGAGTGGGAGCCCACTGAACCAGAGCTCACAGCACCAGGGTCTGCAGAATTGGAGCCAGGACACTCAAAGGCACCTTCTCCTGAACCTGAGGATCCAAACACCTTTCACACTGCCTCTCCAGTCCAACAGTCTAAAGTGCATCAGGTCAGATGCGATGGAGCACAAGGCCATAGGATGGCTCTTCTCCACATTTTTTTGTGGGGGCGAGGGAGAGGTGGACTGGAGGTTGGGATCTTAGTTCACATCCTACTCTTGTTGGACAAAGTGACTCATTGGGAGCTCTCCATGGTGCTGAGATGACCAGCCTCTCTGGTGCCTTGGATCAGTGGGGCCACAACCAGACTAAGGAAGCTACTCTCCCTAACAAGTAACTCACTCCCCCTGCCCACTCCTTTCCCCCTCCTTGTCCTCACTGTCATTGCTCAAAGGAAAAGCACTCTTCACATACAAGTTGTTACCAAATCATAAACTGGAAATGAAAATAAGGCTGCAGTCCTAAGCACGTTTACTTGCAAGTTAATGCTGTCAAAATCAACAGAACTTATTTCAGAGAAAATATGTTTAGGATGGGGGCAATGATGTGAAATACACCATTATTTCACTTTCAAGTCCAAAATGTGAGACAAAGCTTCTGTCTGCTCCCACCCCCTTCATTTTTTATTTTGTTTTTTGATGCTGCCACTGGTGGGGGAGAACCCTCTGGCATTGCTTCCTCCTATGCATTTAAGGTAAAGGTAATGGGACCCCTGACCATTAGGTCCAGTTGTGGCTGACTCTGGGGCTGCGGTGCTCATCTCGCTTTATTGGCCAAGGGAGCCGGCGTACAGCTTCCAGGTCATGTGGCGAGCATGACTAAACCGCTTCTGGTGAACCAGAGCAGTGCACGGAAATGCTGTCTACCTTCCCGCCAGAGCGGTACCTATTTATCTACTGGCACTTTGACGTGCTTTCGAACTGCTAGGTTGGCAGGAGCAGGGACCGAGCAATGGGAGCTCACCCCGTCACAGGGATTCGAACCGCCAGCCTTCTGATCGGCAAGTCCTAGGCTCTGTGGTTTAACTCACAGTGCCACCCGCGTCGCTATGCATTTAGGATGGCGTATAAACTAGAACTGAGTCTTTTCTCAGACCTTAAATCAACTTGTTTGAGTTCTAATATTCACACAACAGTCATCTTTTCTTCCTTCCATTCCACCATAAAGAATCCATACCATCAGGAGTGTGGAGGGGTAGGGATGATATAAAGAGTTACCATCCACATCCCCGTCTCTCACTCTCCTCCGCATTTCTCTTATGAATACAGACGAGAATAGAATTGTGTTCACACCCTGCTGGCTTCCTCTGCGGGAATCAGAGTAAAAAAAAGGAGTCATGTGTCTGAGGAACATACACTCCTCCTCAGTTAGGCATAAAGACAATTACATCAGCATGGGGGTCTTTACAGAGCTAAGAATTTAGGTGTCTTCCCCCCCCCCCCTTTTGGTAAACATGCTCTCTTTTCATGGACCTCATTTTCGAAACCAATATCCACAGTTCTGCTTAGTTTAAATTTTAAAAGATTGGAGAAGGTAAAAAGTCTGACATATTAAGCATGTGTCATTCTGACAGCTAACCAAGATATGCAGCATTTGTGATTTTGGATGAGGCTTAGGCAACTGCAGAAGAATGCATTACACATCATCCCAAAGTTTGGCAAAAATTAGAAATGTAGATGCCAGGAGCAGTTTTTAAAACCAAAATAAATTACACCATTAAAGTGCAAGCTCTGGGACTTAATGATAGTCAGTACATTGTGTATTCCTTCAGAAAAGTACGGTAATATCAAGCACACTGCAGCTTTTTGTGAGGGCCGGGATATCCTGCTGCGCTGCAGTAATTAACTCATAAGCTGAAAGGGTTGGGAACATCCCTGGTGCAAGTCATTAATAGGAAATGCATTAGTTCTCAATTTGCCTACAAGGCTCTGGGAGATTTAATTCAATACCTGAGCTGTTATAGGCAAGCGTTGTTAATATATAATTTTTTTACAGTGTCAGGTTTTGAGCTGGAGGGGCAGTATACCTGTATACTTCCCCGAATTTTGTTTTTGTTATAATATTCTTCTGTCTGTAAATAAAAGTTTACAGTGTGCATGCAGGGAGTGTGCAGTTTCCCTCTGAGTGGATGTGTTGCCAAGGATACACATGACCCAAGGCTATTTTGAGATATTTCCTCTGTTAGCTGCCCATATGTTAGTATGCAAGGACTGGGATCGGGGTTCCATCAAAAACATCTTTAACTATAAATCCCAAGACCACCTGTAGCAGACAAGCCGTCAGATTTGTCTGAATAGGCACCCGCAGCTGAGTTAACATGTGACCAATTACTTGATTACAGCCAGACCTAACAGTACTATCACCATGCAAGACATATGGTGAGGGGGGGAAACACTAAGAAGTGGGTACCAAAACACATGCTTGGACAAAAGCACTGTTCGAAATTAGCCACGCAACAGGTGCATTTTGCACCTGGCTTTGGCCACTTGCAACCAAGTGGCTCCTGACATCATCATCTGGGGATCGTTGGATCAGGACTGTTTTCATACACTAATACCCCATTCCTGGAAAATCCTATCAGTTATATTTTATCTGCACAATCAGAACAAATTTCTGGAATCAAATTGCTTTTTCTGTGCAGCCTGAGCAGGAGCAGTCACCATTAAGAAAAAGAGGTCAGAATAGGCCAATACAGTGGTACCTCAGGTTAAGTACTTAATTCGTTCTGGAGGTCCGTACTTAACCTGAAAGTGTTCTTAACCTGAAGCACCACTTTAGCTAATGGGGCATCCTGCTGCCGCCGCGCCGCCGGAGCACGATTTCTGTTCTCATCCTGAAGCAAAGTTCTTAACCTGAAGCACTACTTCTGGGTTAGCGGAGTCTGTAACCTGAAGCGTATGTAACCTGAAGCGTATGTAACCCGAGGTACCACTGTATATACCTGTATGTGGATTGTCCCCGGATCAAGTGACTTTTCTTCTTTAAGTTCTCAAATCTCTTAACTCAAATCGAGGTTGTCATGTGAACTAACCAGATGTTTAATTGAGACTCAATCACAGTCAGTCCAAAGTTTGAAAAATAAGACTTTAGAGAAGTCTTAAATGGCAACTAGGCATTCCGCTTTGGAGACTAGAACCTTGGTTTAAGGAGCCATTTGGTGCCTAGTTTATATATCCGTTTCTAACACTGGACAAAAGTGGGTTCTGGGTCTGAAATGCTTAAAGACAACTGCCTTTAAAGAAGGTAAGAGCAGCCCTGGTGGATCAGGGAAGCGTTCAGCTCTTACAGTGGGCAAACAGATACCTATGGGAAGCTCACAAGCAGGGCATTACAACAGCCACCCCCTGGCAATACTCTGAGGGATGCTGTCTCTTATCCCAGAGGAAGGATGCAGCAATCATGACTAGCAGTCACACGGACTTTTAGCACACTGGGTTTTTTACAAGTGGGCCTAGTCTTGTGAAATGGTCTGCCACTTCCTCCATATCCCCCTTTCACTTTGAGTCGTTATTCACATTTATAGCTCACTCCATCTCAAAGGGTGAGTAACAACTGCAAAATCCACCAGGGATATTAAAACACCCTTCTCTGAGTGCACAGAGACTGGGAAAAATTGAAATGCTTGCTGCTCAAGAAAGGGGATGCAAAGCAAGAAAATTGTTTAAAAGTAAAAGGTAAAGGTAAAGGTACCCCCCTGACCGTTAGGTCCAGTCACGGACAACTCTGGGGTTGCGGCACTCATCTTGCTTTCCTGGCTGAGGGAGCTGGCGTTTGTCCGCAGACAGCTTCCAGGTCATATGGCCAGCACGACTAAGCTGCTTCTCGCGAACCAAAGCAGCGCACAGAAACGCCGTTTGCCTTCCCGCCAGAGCGGTACCTATTTATCTACTTGCACTTTGATGTGCTTTCAAACTGCTAGGTGGGCAGGAGCTGGGACCGAACAATAGGAGCTCACCCTGTTGTGGGGATTCGAACTGCCGACCTTCTGATTGGCAAGCCCTAGGCTCTGTGGTTTAGACCACAGCGCCACCCACGTCCCTCTGCTTAAAAGTAGTAAATGTTAATAAAGAGAATAATTTTCTAACCCAGCTTTTTTAAAAAGGTGCATATATGTGAATCTAATAAACCTATTTGTGCATAAACATCTGGGGGAATGTTTCAAAACTGGGAAAACCTCCTGACTCTCAATCCAGCATGTGGGTCACAAAACCAGTTTTATTCATGAGATTCATTAGGCTTTAGAAACAAATACAGCTTAATCCTATGTATGTTTACTCAGCAATAAGTCTCACTTTGTTCACTTAATTCCAAGTAAGTGCAGGTAGTAATAGCAGCCTCCCTGCTCTTTTGCTACGACAGACACAAGTTACTTTTGGAACAAGAAAACCAAAGGCTTGAAATTCTCGTTTCATGTTTCATGAAACACTAAATGGATGTTTCACCATTTCTTATAGTTAAAGTATTTAAGAACATCAGTGATCTCTAACGATCAGATGCAATAGACTCTTAATACACCCCATGTGAAGATTCAGTTATAAAGCATAAGAAAAAAAACAAATTCAACTTCCAGTAATAGAAAAAACATTACTTCCTACAAAGTGAGCACAAAGGGGACACTGTAAAGGGTAGTGGGGCGGTGTTGCATAGCCACATGTTGCTAAGCACAATTGTTACACACACACACACACACACACACACACACACACACACCACTTGTATTCAAGTCTAATGGCCTAGGCTTACAAAACCTGAAGCAGCAAATTTAACAGAAAGGGCCTTCTGAGAGCAAGTCTGATTAACAATTTTAGAAAGATAATACATACTAAATTAATTCCCCCAAGAGAGTTATTTTTGCGTTTAAATAGCATGGATGAGCAGCCAAGTCTAAAGGAGTTGTAAATTCTGTCTGCATTAAAGCCAGCACAGTGAATTCACACTGCAGATATGCAGAGAAGCTTCCTTGCGGCATTCTTTCATCTGGCAAATGTTCAGCTGTTATCACCTCAGATGTGAGCACAATGAGCCCAACCTTAAACCAACTGAGAGTGAAACCATATGCTGCAACAGGGTGGGCAAGCTATAGCCCTCCCACCAGCCGCAGGCAGCATGGCCCACGGTCAGAGGCAAGGGGACCCCACCCAGCAACATCAGGAGTTCTCCATGACTGTTGCAACATCTTATTTCACCCTTATCTGGTTTCACTACATCATAATACATAACACAAGAGAAAATAGCAGTCGGTACCTGATATAAGCTTCCAAGCTATTGCCATAGTAACATCCTCAGCATCGACGTGCCCCTATGATTTGCAATCTCTTTTGGCTCTAATGTCTAGGTATAATTCAGACTGCGGAATCTGGTCTGTAAGGTCCTGCCTATTCAGAACCTAGTTACGTTGCCATCCCAGAGAATTGCGGTTTTGTTCACAATTTAATGGCACTACAGCCCACGGAATGTTTTCTGCACACATGTGCATAGCCTTTGAGCAATGGTTGCACTATAAAATCCTAGTCACAGAAAGCTACCGAATACAACAAGCTACCCACACAAGACCCGCTCCACATTTGTAAGGACATGGGTCACTTAGTGAGGCAGTACATACACTTTGGAACTCCCTGCCATTTGAGACCAAGCAGGTGCCTTCACTGTGCCTGCTAAAAAACATTCCTCTCAAGACCACCCTACCCAGATGCTTAGAAAGTTGAGGAAATTTCAATCTGTTTTAATATTTTAATTTATGTATGCTTTAAAGTCGTATAGTTAAAGCCATGGTTTTCCCAGTAGTGATGTATGGAAGTGAGAGCTGGACCATAAAGAAGGCTGATCGCCGAAGAATTGATGCTTTTGAATTATGGTGCTGGAGAAGACTCTTGAGAGTCCCATGGACTGCAAGAAGATCAAATGCATCCATTCTTAAGGAAATTAGCCCTGAGTGCTCACTGGAAGGACAGATCGTGAAGCTGAGGCTCCAATACTTTGGCCACCTCATGAGAAGAAAAGACTCCCTGGAGAAGACACTGATGCTGGGAAAGATGGAGGGCACAAGGAGAAGGGGGCGACAGAGGACGAGATGGTTGGATAGTGTTTTCGAAGTTACCAGCATGAGTTTGACCAAACTGCGGGAGGTAGTGGAGGACAGAGGTGCCTGGCGTGCTCTGGTCCATGGGGTCACGAAGAGTCGGACACGACTAAACGACTAAACAACAACAACAACAACAACATGCTTTAAAGTAGGGTTGTGAATTTTTCTTGATTGTACTGTTTTATCTTTCGTAATCTGTTATTGTAAATCAAGCAATATATAAAGTTTATTAAATAAATAAATTTGCAAAGATGCTGCCATGACCATTATGATGCTCTCCTAATGCAAATGTAACTCTGCCAGATCATCTGGCACGGCAGTTCACATGCTGGCTCAGATTAAAGATATTTGGATATTGTTCAAAAATACTGATTTACTAGACCTGGAATAGATTTGGGTGGCATGCATATTTATGGTATGATAAAGTAAAAGCACATAAAGGATTCCTGAACCACATAATGAGAAAGTCAATACACAAGGTATGGGATAGATATAAAACAATTATTGGAATGAAAAACACCTAGGTGGCTCTCATACTTGGAAGCGTTATCAGTGAAAAAGTTAAATATGAAAGGGAATTGGGCCACCTACAGGGATTTGTTAATTGAGGCAGAAGACCAGTTAATTGAAAAAAATTGAAGATGTAAAAGAATTTATGACGAATTGGTTACAATACCACCAGGTAAATGATATTTTTAAGACAGATAAAAGAAATGGTTTTGATACAATAAGATCAAGGTTTGAAACAGACCTGTTGGACAATAATGTGAAAGTATTATTGAAAATGTATAAATTACTGTTAGAATAGCATACAAAGGATGAAGAAGTTATAGCTGTAATGATACATTGGGCTAGGGATTTGGGGTATAATATTCAAATGAAATCTTGGGAGGAGTTATGGAGAGAAGAAATTAAATTTACTGCATGTTGTTTGCTGAAAGAAAATTATATGAAAATGATGTATCGTTGGTACCTTACACCGAGTAAAATTGCAAAGATGCATAAAGTAAGTTCAAAACTATGTTGGAAATGCAAGGAGAAAGAACGTACTTTTTACCATATGCGGTGGTCTTGCAATAAAGTAAAGGCTTTCTTGGAGATGATTTATAATGATTTAAGGAAAATGTTTAGAAATACATTTGTACTAAAACCAGAGGCCTTTCTGTTAGGTGTAGTAGGTGAAGAGATACCTAGAGAAGATTCTGGGCTAGCAATACTCTTGCTGCTGTTGTTGCATACATAAATAGTCGTTTATGTATGCAACAACAGCAGCGAGAGTATTGCTAGCCCAGAATTGGAAACAAGAAGTACCATAAAGATTTATTGGAGAGTAAAACTCCCAGGTGGTTGTCACCAATGGAAGCTAAGGAGGTGAAAAAACTTAATATGGGCTCTAAATGGCCCAAATACTTTGAAATTTTAGAACAAGATGGTGAAAAAATAAAATTGCAGAGTTTTGAGAAATTAAAGTCTAAGGTGAGAGATTGGCTACATTACCGCCAGATAAATGAAGTATTCAAGCAGGACAGAAAAAAAGGCTTCCAAGTGGAGAGGTCAAAACTAGAAACAGAATTGTTAGAACCCAATACTAAAAACTTGTCAAAAATGTATAACTTGCTGTTGAAGTGGAATACTCAAGATGAAAGGGTGAAATCATCTATGATTAAATGGGCACAAGATATTGGTCATGACATAGAGCTTGCTGACTGGGAGCAGTTATGGACCACCGGTATTAAATTTACGGCATGTAATGCCTTAAGAGAAAACATTATGAAAATGATCTATAGGTGGTACATGACCCCAGCCAAGCTAGCAAAGATTTATCATTTGCCCAATAATAAATGTTGAAAATGTAATGAAACGGAAGGTACCTTCTATCACCTTTGGTGGACCTGCCCGAAGATTAAGGCCTCCTGGGAAATGATCTATAATGAAATTAAGAATGTCCTTAAAATAACTTTTCCTAAGAAACCAGAGGCTTTTCTCTTGGGCATGGTGGGCCAAATGGTGCCAAGGAAGGATAGAACATTTTTTATGTACGCCACAACAGCAGCAAGGATCCTTCTAGCAAAGTATTGGAAGACACAAGAACTACCCACGTTGGAAGAATGGCAGACGAAGGTGATAGACTACATGGGACTGGCTGAGATGACTGGCAGAATCCGAGACCAGGGGAAGGAGACAGTGGAGGAAGAATGGAAGAAATTTAAGATATATTTGAAAAATTGTTGTAATATGGATGAAAATTAGGAGGTCAGGGGGAGAGGAAATAAAGAACCACAGCTGTAATTAATAAGTTAAGGAAGATAACCATAAGAATTGATCTAAATAATGTGATGAGTGAAGGGTTGCTGAAAAAATTCGAACCAAGGATGCAGAAAAGGGGTGGTATGGGGAGGTCTGTTTTATGTTTTTTATGTTTGTTATGTTTTTATGTTATTGTTATGTGTTTAAACTGTCAAAAACTAATAAAAAATTTTAAAAAAGGAAACAAGAAGTACCATCGAAAGATGAATGGCCCACGAAACTGATGAACTATGCAGAGACGAAGAAATTGACAGGGAAGATCTTAAACCAGGAAGATCAGGTATTTGAAAAAGACTGGAATAAATTTTTAATTACTTAAAGGACCACTGTAAACATCTAAAATCACTGGCAGGAATGTGAAGATGCTTGTAATGTGAAATTCTTATCATACGGGTTATTTAAAATGGAAATAATTATTACCAGTAGCTGGATAATTTAAAGGGATGCAGATAACTTTGCATTATAGAAGGGACCCATGGAGGGAGGGAGGGAAGTCCGATGGTTCTAAGGAACGTTTTATTTTTTGGGATGTGTGAAATGGTTAATGTAATAAAGATATACAAAAATGTGAAAACTATATATCCGCCTGGCCTTGCATTCTGGTTTCAAAACAGGCCACTCAGACGTCTCTGGAAAATTCACTGTCAGGTTATGAAGATGACAGCCATTTACTGGGCACCAACCTGGAGTTTCATTAACTATCCTAGCTAACAGCTTCCAGCAGACCTAGATATTTCATAAATTTGCCTCATCCTTTTAAAAGCCACCCCCACAACCCACCCCTGGCAAGAACAACCACTTCCATTTTTCTGTCTTCAACTTACCACCCATGAAGTTTGTTCAGTAACTGTGAGTTCTAATAATATGAATTGGGGGAGGGGGGTTTCTTTCCATTAATTCTTAATAACAGCCACCATAATCCCATGCACTTTATTATGTTCGCCCTAAACAGGCAAGTTGCAATTGCATTTACGTTTGCTTTTAAGAAAGATGCTCTAATCCCAGTATTGGGGGAAGGCATTTCTGTACCACGTGTTCCCATCTGCACAGTTCCCCTTTTCAAAACATCAGCTCTCAGATCCTAAAAACACGGTGATGCTCATTACTGGTTCCTATCTAGGAAAAGATTTTACTTTCTTGGGCTCCATGATCACTGCAGATGGTGACAGCAGCCACGAAATTAAAAGACGCCTGCTTCTTGGGAGAAAAGCAATGACAAACCTAGAAAGCATTTTAAAAGGTAGAGACATCACCTTGCCAACAAAGGTCCGTATAGTAAAAGCTATGGTTTTCCCAGTAGTGGTGTATGGAAGTGAAAGCTGGACCATAAAGAAGGCTGATTGCCGAAGAATTGATGCTTTTGAATTATGGTGCTGGAGGAGACTCTTGAGAGTCCCATGGACTGCAAGAAGATCAAACCTCTCCATTCTGAAGGAAATCAGCCCTGAGTGCTCATTGGAAGGACAGATCCTGAAGCTGAGGCTCCAAGACTTTGGCCAACTCATGAGAAGAGAAGACTTCCTGGAAAAGACCCTGATGTTGGGAAAGATGGAGGGCACAAGGAGAAGTGGATGACAGAGGACGAGGTGGTTGGACAGTGTTCTCGAAGCTACAAACATGAGTCTGACCAAACTGCGGGAGGCAGTGGAAGACAGAAGTGCCTGGCGTGCTCTGGTCCGTGGGGTCACGAAGAGTCGGACACGACTAAACGATGACGATCCAGGAAAAAGACAATGATGCATGCAAGTTCTATGGTTATACCCCATGCACCAAGCAAGAAAAGCATCACCAATAATTAAGGTTTGTAAGTTTATCACATCACAGTCAATATGTAAAAAATCAACATAGACAGTAACCACAATTGGAACCTACTTTTGACATTCCTAAACTGTATTCACACATGGAATACAACTGATCAAAACTTAAGGGGAGCCTAATCAACTCAGCTGCTTTGCATACAGATTTAGTATTCTGCTTCAAACGAAATTCCTCCTTCGGAAGACATTTCAACATAGCCAAAGCATTAATCTTTTTGGTAACTATAAATTACAGAGGATTCTCCCCATCCGCCACTCAATTGTTTCTATAACCTCTTGTGTACTCATCATTGTGGTGTCTAATTGTCCACATATATGACATAGTGGTTCTTGGAGGAAATCTAATGGAACGAGTTAAGGCGCATGACCAGCATCCTGAAAGGCAGCACACTCTTTTGGAAAACTCTTAAGAGCCTCTTAATCACCCTTGTTTTCGTTTTTTAAGCTTTCTCCGCAAACAACTGTGTTTTGCTGCTGTGCTCAGGAGAAATCACTGTTTGCTTAATGCAGCTCCACAAAGGCTCTCGCAGCACGAAACATTTCAAAATAAAGTTTTCAACTGAAGTAGGCAATTCAGAGCTTCCTAGGGGGTTTGACGCCTTTCAGGAAAAAAAACCTTCAAATGCTATAATTTGCAGGAAAATTTGTCGCGCTGTGAGGGCAAAGGTGATCAATTTTGAAGTTCATCCCTCACATTTCAAAACTGATTTTTACACCAGAAGAGCTCAACTGTTTCGAACAAGGAATGTGTTCTTTAGCTTTCAGCCAATGTACTTACAAGAAGGGTGGTAACCAAGTGGTCTTGATCCTAATGCCATCCTAGAGTTACCAATTCCCACAGAGGGAGGATGGGTGCATAAACTGGCTATCACTTGTGTGGGGGTGTTATTTAAGTAAAATGTATTAGGATAATAAGTACACAACTATTGAATAAGTATTCAAAATGAACTGGCGCCCCCAAATAGGCCTATCAAGTAGCATTTGCATTTCCACAAACTTTAGGAATGCGCCAACCTATCTGGTGCCTAAGTTTAGAATAACGTTTGCACACCCACAAATGAAACCTACCAATAATCTAAATAGTTAAAAGTTACGTTCCTTAATTATCTGGGTATAGTTATTTTGTTCTTGATCATTATTTTAGGATTTATTTCATGCACAATATTGGTTTAATAATAGGTTTTTATGTTAATTTCATGTCATGCTTTTCAGTTATTGTAATCTGTTCATCCAGATTTCTAGTAACTCACTGGAAGATTTCTATTGGCTTTTTGTGACTCAGATTAATCCAGAAAAGAGAGACAAACTCTGAATTTACAATGAGAATCCATTCCCCAAGGACAGTCAACTCCAATTTACTGAACACTACCAACTGCAACTTCTTGCAAGGAAGGTCATGAAAAAGATGCAAACACAGATCCTATACATGTCTACTCAGAAGAAAGTCCCACTGAATTCAATGAGAGTTGCTCTCAGACTAAGTGTATATAGGATTGCTGCCTTAATGACTTTTTGCTTTCAACTCTCAGTTCACCAACCAACCAGAATTCCCCAAATATCTTAGATATTTTCCTTTCAATAAATATTCCTTGCTACTGAACACAAACATGTGATAGAACAGATCATGAAGAAAGTCCCACTGGTCCTTCATTTTTTGAGAATTGCCTACTAATCCTAATGTACTGTCTATTGCTCAACAGTTCCCTGCCACTATACTGGACAAAAAATATGCCCATTTTCAATAATCATTTGGGGGAACAGGGGAATTCTTGGATGTTCTCATTGGGACAGAGTATGTGTAAAGTCTAAGTTAACTTGACCCGGATTTTTTAAAAGATTAAAAACTACTGCCAGTCACCAAAATCATGCACATGCAAATACTTTTAAAAGGTCTAAAAATACCCCCATATAATAATAATAAAATTTATATATACCCCAGTCGAAGCCAGGCTCAGAGCGGCTAACATCATACAAATAACACAGTATACATAAAAACAGGCATCAATTAATTAAAATACAGTGGTACCTCGCAAGACGAATGCCTCACAAGACGGAAAACTCGCAAGACGAAAGAGTTTTCCGTTTCTTGAGTCGCTTCGCAAGGCGAATTTCCCTATGGGCTTGCTGCGCAAGACGGAAACATCTTGCGAGTTCTTGTGAGTTTGTTTCCTTTTTCTTAAAGCCGCTAAGTTAATAGCGAGTTTGTTTCCTTTTTCTTAATTGCGAGTTTGTTTCCTTTTTCTTAAAGCCGCTTTTTCTTAAAGCCGCTAAGTACCGTTAATAGCCGTTAATAGCCGTGCTTAGCAAGACGAAAAATCCGCAAGACAAAGAAACTCGCAGAACGGATTAATTTCGTCTTGCGAGGCACCACTGTACATCTTAAAATAAATTCAGATAAATGAAAAATCTGGACAAATAGCAGTTATGAGGTTAAGAGTGAGAGCGGTTAATACTTGCCAGGACCAACTGTTCTCACTGATCATATAAGGACCTGTGAACAGGCTGGGAGGCTTCCATGCTTGTTCTTATACAAAGGAAAATAGGTCAGACTGCCCCCTGGCCAAAGGCCAGGCAGAACAGCTCCGTCTTGCAGGCCCTGCGGAAAGATGTCAAATCCCGCAGGGCCCTAGTCTCTTGTGGGAGAGCGTTCCACCAGGCCGGGGCCACGGCCGAAAAGGCCCTGGCTCTGGTCAAGGCCAGTCTAATTTCCCCGGGGCCCAGGATCTTCAGAGTGTTTTTGTTTGCAGACTGTAAGGTGTGCATGTTCCTGGGAGAACCAAATATTTCACAGTTTTATGCCGTACATTAAGGTTACCAGACGTCCCCGTTTCCCGGGGACAGTCCCGGATTTACAAATCAGTCCCCTGGCAAAATCTTATCATTCCTACTGAAGTTGAAAAGTGTCCCCGGATTCATTGAAAAAAAACTATGGTAACCTTACTGTACATGACGATACATATCCAACTGGAAATGGAGTGATTCATACACCCCAGAGAACAAGTGGTGAACCAAGACAGCTCAGTAAAATTCAGATTTCATCCCTTATTAAAATAAAGCCAGCAACACCTTGATTTATTTGTGTTTTTATTTTTTGAGATTACAACCCTTAAAGTGAGCAGGGGGGCCTCAGTGAAAAACAGTTTGTCATCCAGTCCCTGAGTCTTACATAGCCAAGCAACACTACTGGCCAAAAAAAGAGAAGACTTTGGAATATTCAAAATATGTATTCCATTTTTTTGAACAACTGATTTCTCAGCACATTGTGGAGCATTACCTTTAAAAAAACAGCCCCTGCTGCTGCATATAGATTGAGAGGGCTGAATGTTGCTCACTTACAATGGCAATTGAGCTATGAAGCCGTTTGGAAAAATAGCAGGTAGCGTTCCTTTTTAAAAGGTCAGAAGTTCAAGGCTCAAGCGCTCAATTTTGAATAAAAAACATTCTTAATTCAAGGGCCAACTGTGCTCTTTAAAATGTATGCTTTTATTTTCTAAATGGCTTCCCCAGCTGAGCCCCTTTCTCTCTGCAATTCAAATCAGGGTCAAGATGCAGAATGTCTGAACAACAAGTTTATAGCCATGCAGGTGGTAGAGGGCAATGCCCCCTGCCCTCAAGGTCCCCAGGTCTACCAGCCCCCCAACTACTTTTTCTCTGACCTACTTGGGTTGAGCAGGGAAAGTCTGGAGGGTGTTTTTATCTGCATTTGACACCCTCCAGAAACTGGGTTTTGCCCCTCAAGCCCTTCTAAGTTTGGGCTTGGGCCAGGCAAAAGCCACGGTCAGGCAAAGAATATTAGATACCGAGAGACAATAGGACTGTGCAAGGTGCCCCGACTATAAAATTGGAGAAGTCAAGAGAGATATATAGCCGCACCGGCAGTATACCTCTTCTTTCTCGTATCTAGAAATGCAAGAAGGGCCTTTACACTCGCCAGAAGCTCGGCTCTTCCCTCGCCAGTCATTGAAGGATCCTTTAGAAAAGTCCCCTATGCCCAGAGACTTTGCACCTGTCCATTGGGAGAGATAGGAAGCCCAGAACAATTGTTCTTTAAATGTCCCTTTTACAAAGAGGCACGTAGTAAGTTCACTGATCCCCTACTGGTGAGGCTTGCCGACCTCCCGCAAAAGCAAAAAATTGACCTTTTGCTGTTAGGCAAAGATCAGAAGAAGACCTGGATGGTCGCCAGATTCTGTGTGCAAATCTGTAGACGCAGACCATTGCCCAACTCAAAATAGTCCGGCATGAAAATCCCCAAACTCGGTTCCATGGGTGGCTCTGAGTCAACTCCCTGGGATAGTTTATTGTTGCCCATTGTTTCTAAATTTATTGTTATACATTGTTTTAATTGTCTGTTTTAACCATATTTGCACATCAGTTTCTAATGCTGTGAGTGTCCTCTATTTCAGAGGCTTCTACTCTGCAGCCACTTATAGTTGTTTTAACTGCGAGTCTTTTAGTTCTTACGCTCTTACAGATGTTTTAACTGCATGTTTTTATTTGGTTTTAGTTCTTATCTGTTTTAATTATCAGATTTTATTCATCCATTATCCGTGTTTAATCTTGTATTTTATTCAGATGTTTTATCCTATGCTTGTTTATTTGCCCTTATTTGCTCCAACATTCATCAGTTTAAAAAAAGAAAACCTGTTATTTTATTTATATTTTGTTGGTTTTTTTTATCCTGGTCTGTGACCGTAAGAAAGTTCATTCATTCATTCATAGTGCAAATAAATACAATATCTGCATTTGCAGAAACAGTCAGTTCATACATCCATAGCAGTAACCAGAGGAGGAATAGCCACTGGGAAGAGCGCAGAGAGAGGAAATGACGTGGTACATCCGAAGCAGCCCAACCAGATGCCTTCACTTCCCCAGCTGCAACAAAACATGTCTCTCCCGTATCGGTCTCTATAGCCACAGGAGGCACTGTTGACTTCACCTTCAAATGTGCACACCTCCATTGTCTCCCGAGACAAACAGATGCCAAGAGCTTGAACAGCAGCAGAACAGTCCACACAATTAGGATGGAGCCTGGGGTGTCGGGGGCAATAATGGGATGCATGGCCCCAGGTATCTTACCTGGCAGATGAGTTCCTGTTCAGACATCAAAACTCTTTCAAACTCCCCTCACAGAGGCAAGCATGTGTCGCACGTCAGAACAGTCTGCCTCAGTTTCCATCCTCAGACATCTTTTGCAACTTGAATACAGTGGCACCTCGGGTTATAAACACCTCGGGTTACAAATACTTCAAGTTGCAGACTCCGCTAACCCGGAAGTAGTACCTCAGGTTAAGAACAGTTTCAGGTTACGAATGGACCTCTGGAACAAATTAAGTTTGTAACCAGAGGTACCACTGTATTGGAAGTTGTGTTGTTGTTGTTTAGTCGTTTAGTTGTGTCCGATTCTTCGTGACCCCATGGACCAGAGCACGCCAGGCACTTCTGTCTTCCACTGTCTCCCGCAGTTTGGTCAGACTCATGTGGAAGTTGTGTATCTCAAGATTAAAAAGTAGAGTTTGAAACAAAAGTAGTTTCTGAACTGCCCAGCTTCGACTACAGATTTTATTTATAGATCTTCTATACAGATCTTCAAGCATGAGGATCTGCACTAGATTTCTGTGATGTCTACCCAACAAGAATTCAGGAAATCTATCAGCAAGCACAGTCTCGTTCTACCATCACACTGTACAAACACAAAATAACAAGAGCCATGGTTAACCTTAACTATAGTCAGTCGAAACATATAAACCTCAAACCATAGTTTACAAAGCTGGTTTGTCTCAGTCAACCATGGCTTTTTTGCCTTTTTTTTTTTTTTTTTTTTTTTTTGCTTCTTAAAGCCTTTTTTATTATGCATAACTTACTGGATACAGCTAAAATTGTGGAGATATAGGCATTCAGTAGAAAAGAGAAGTCAAGCATGGAATTATTTCATGGCCGTTTAAATACACACAAATGCATCACACTTTGGCCTCATTTTAACTGTTGCTAACTCCTGCCTAAGTGACTAATGTGTTGGCTGTTGTTGTTTTTAAAAAAATGTCTCTTTATTAAAGATTTTCTTGGTTTACAAAAGTATGTGCAATGTCTCTCTCTCTCTCTCTCTCTCTCTCCCCCAAGTAACATTTTTTACAGATCAGTTTCATTTGCTGAGACATTAGGAAGAAAAGGGGGAAAGAGGTTGGGGGGAAGGTGAGTGGAGGTGGGGTCGGGTGGCGATGTTTCTATTATACAGTGGTACCTCGGGCTAAGTACTTAATTCGTTCCGGAGATCCGTTCTTAACCTGAAGCTGTTCTTAACCTGAAGCACCACTTTAGCTAATGGGGGTCTCCCGCTGCTGCCGGAGCACAATTTCTGTTCTCAACCTGACCCAAAGTTTTTAACCTGAAGCACTATTTCTGGGTTAGCGGAGTCTGTAACCTGAAGCGTATGTAACCCGAGGAACCACTGTACTTAATATATGTTGGGTTTTGTGTCAGCGTCGCTTGTACAGGTTCTTTGCTATTGACTTGTGTTCCTTTGGTGGTGAGAGAGGTTGGGTTGGCCCAGGTGTGGTTGTTCATTTGTGATTGGCTGTGGTGGTCTTTGTTTTCATGTGTGAGTGGGGTGGGTGGGTGTTTTGGGTCAGGTTAGCCCTTTGTCAACCATGTTAAGATGAGCAAGGGTTTAGGGCATGAACAACATGCAGACTCACTCATTCACGATTCCTCTAATTTTGTATTAGTTTCCCCAGGGCACATCAGGCACATTTTTTACCTGTCTGCTCAACCTAGTCATTGGTCACATTTATATGCAATGGCTTTATTGTGGTGAGCTAAGACTTTTACCGTAGCAAAATAGAAAAGCGTTAACATATTGCGATAAACAGTGTTGTGAAAATGAAGATTAACAATCTGACTGAACGAACAACAGCTGCCCCAATGTTCTGAAGGAGCTTCTAGCATTATTTAAGATTTGGGATGTTTTCAAGATCTGTGTAGTTCTATTAATAGCTGCTGATAAAGACTTGAGGATGGAAATGGGCTTGGTATATTATATAGATGACTGTTACTTAATTTGCATTCAGCATATGACTTTATCTATAATAAGGGACTGAACAAAATGGACATACCTATATGGGAAGTTTTGATGAATTTTCCTTGAGGGTGGGGAAATTTTCAGGGACTTTTATGGTGCAATAATTTTGCAATGCTTACTGTAGTAATTTTCCTACTAACTCTGGTATTTGCATGTCGGAGTTTTCTCTTTCTTGGCTGTGCTCATTGGAAGAAGGAAACGTATGAAAACTTGCATGTCTCAGCGCAAGTGTTGTCAAATTGCCATCCGTGTCCCACCAAGGGCCACGTGAGTTTCATTCACATCTGTGGAAGATGAAGAGAGGGCAGATGAAGATTTAATGCACATCCATTGCATTAAATATTTTTATCATTTTTAATTGTATTTTTATTCCTTCTTTTATCTCTCACGTTGCATTTTGTTGTATTGCAGTTTGAATTCCATGAGAGTAAAATTGCGATGCAATGTGTACGAGATCAAAAAGCAATAACAATACAATGAAAAATCATGGAATGTCTATCACAGCGCATTACAATTGCTGCAACAGGAAGAAAAATCACTGAGGAGTCCGCCAAGACACTTGGAAATTTCAAAATGGTCCATGAGGAAAAAGTGTTTCGGAACCACAGTCTAAATGCACTACTACTACATTTGTAGTCTTCTAACTTCTCAAAGGCTTTTGAGAAATAAGGTGGGAGGGGGGTAGCAAACTTTGGCTGTCAAGGAAGCTTTTTGGCAGCAGCTGAGTAATTCAGTCCTGAGTAGTTCAGTATAACGTTTACTCAGAAATAAGTTTCTTTGGGTTTAATGGGACTTACTCTCAGGTAGGATTGCAGCCTAGGCTTTGGTTGAAGATTGGCACTGGGGGAAAGCATAGTTTCAGGCAGAAATTCAACAGGCTAAGATATTTAGTTTGCTTTGTCCTCTTTGGTAAGTGGGTCAGAGGGCCCAATCAAGCCTGTTGGAAACCTGGTGTGAAGAGGTGACTAAGTCATGACTTACTTGCCACATTGCAATGCAGGTTCAGTGCAACTAAATCAGGCCAACTCAAAATTATCCACCAACATCTGCAGCCTGAACAGAGGGAGAGGGACTTCCAAATCCCTGGAAAATGGGTAGCAAGAATGTGAAAAGCTAGAAGTTTCGATAGACTATAAACAGGCCTTAAATTAAACCTAGAATAGAAAGTCTTCAGAAAGTCCTGCTTCTTAGCAAACAGCTAGATAATGCTATAGCCACGAGTGACTCATTTGACTTCCACATCATTAACAGAAGCAGGATTAGTGACCAGTTTCTTGCTTTAAAGCACCTATAATCGAAACAGACAGGATGCAAATCTCCTATTCCCAAACATTAACAGAAAGTCAATTTGATAGGCTTAATTAAGTAATGTGATGAGGCAACGCTGAATATACATATATGAAATGTACAGTTTGGACTGTTAAGGTAGAAGTATTCAAGCTTTCAAGTTACACAGACTTCTTCAGCAAATCAGAAAGTTTCACCAGACTCCTGAAAACAGGGCCATTTTGTACATGTTCCAAATAATCACATTTTTTCCTACCATAGGTATGAGAAGTAGGGTCTATATATGTAGGCTCTAACTCCTGTTACAATTCACAAAAACCATGTGCTTCAAAGCCTTGCATATAGAGAACCAATGCATGCAATTGCTGAATGTGTTTGTTTCGCTCAACTGAGCTATAGAACTTAAATATCTGCTTTATTCTCCATTCAGAAAGTTGCCCCAACAGAAAATGTAGCCTTTTAATGAGCACAAAATACACAGACATAAAAATGCCTATACTTTTCTTTTAGAAAGCAAACCAAAGTTATTCTCCCCATCAAATGTGCTCAGCATAATATATTTTGTGGAGTTTCTACCCTTTGCTCTATTTTAATATAAACACTGCCATCGTGGAGTAGCACTTACACTGCAAAACCAAGAAATACTTTCACAGCAGATAATTAAAGCAGCCTAATTTGCAACCACAACTGTGCCCTGTTATCTGTGCTTTGTAGAATTACAGAGTTCTGTGCTCTGCAGAATTACAGTGACAAACTTTTACAAGCCAGAACAGCAATTAAGTGTTCCTTTGACATGGCATATAGCATGTTTTTAGAAAAATCTAAGAGCAGGAATACTAAAATTAAAACAAAAAGTAGCCACACCCAAAGTTTTGTGCCATTTTTAAGCAAGAGAAACTATCCCATTTTGGTGGGGGAGTGCAGTAGACTAGTGCTCACCAAATCCTATGTGACACTAACAAAGTTAGTGATTCTAAGTGATTAGGATTTTAAAAGCACCATCTCACAAAGTTCTGCAGACACTGTGAAAACAGGCGTTCCTCCTACCAGAATTATCTGCAATGAGCCTTCCATGCACACTCTCCAAGTCACCTATTTTGCTCTCAGGAGGAAGAGAGCAAAAGCTTCTGATTTTGATTTTATACTAACCACAGTTCCCTATGACATCCCAATTCAGGAAAATGTGGTATGCTTAATTAAAATTACTGCTAGCAAAACATTCATACCCTGGCTTCAGATTTTCACTGAACATAGTTTAAACTAAGAATATTTTTCCATGTTCAGATATCGAAGGGAATTCATTCATTCATTCATCATTTTATTCGTATGCCGCTTTTGCACAAAAGCTTCCAAACTAATTTACTATATAAAATAGTTAAGCACAAAAGCCACAGATATGATTAAAACAAGACTAAAACCATAACAAATGGACATTCAAGGTAAAGACCCATTTATCCAGCTGGCAAAGCATCCTGGAACAAAAGCATCTTCAATTGTTTCCACAAAGACAGGAATACTATTCCACAAAACAGGGGCAGCTACACTAAAAGCCCTGATCCGAGCTACTGCAAAGCGAGCTTCTGAGATCTTTGGAATTTGCAGGACAAACTTTCCTGCAGAATGCAGTGATCTACTGGGTATATAAGGGATCACCTGCAGCAATCTCCAGACCAACCCCAAGGGTACCCACCCCCTGGGGGCATTACAGCAATCCAACGGTGAGTGTTTAAGCGCACCATTTATAAGTTACAGTGTGGGGAAATAGCTTTTGATTGAATAATATGCGTTGATTCAAATAGCACACTCAACTTTCAAATTATTAAACACAGAATTGAAACAGTTGCATTAAAAAAGAATTAAGCGGCACTAAAAGCTCCAGAAATAGTTATTTAGTGGAAGAGTTGAACATTCAAAAATTAGCTAAATTCAAAAGGAAGAGAGCAGACATCTTAGCCTTCAGACTGAAAAGGAAAGCTTGAATAACCTGAATTCACCCTTGAGAAGAGTTATGGGGTTTCTTTTTACTGGATTTGGTCAGGAGATTCTGATTCATGTTAGGCAAGAACAGAACGCTCAGCCACATTGCTAGCCAAGCTTCACACGCAATATTGTACCTAGATTTGTGTACATTATCACAATGTATGGTAATTACACGTT
The DNA here is from genome assembly GCA_034642415.1 of Podarcis siculus. Classification (NCBI taxonomy): domain Eukaryota; kingdom Metazoa; phylum Chordata; class Lepidosauria; order Squamata; family Lacertidae; genus Podarcis; species Podarcis siculus. The sequence goes on from JAXCMG010000061.1 coordinate 1,661,371, forward strand.
TTATTCTTAGATATGTATGTATATCTAATGGGAAATGGCATTCAACTGCATTCATCACACAATACAACAGATGCTACAAAGAAGAACACTACGTCCTGTACATTTTTTACTTCAAAGACAAAATATTTGTCTGACATTATTTCAACCGAAGCAGCTGCTGGGATACAATGACTTTTTAACACCGCCACCACACTCCCTTTCAAGATGTTACTTGCCACCACATTCACAAAAACGATTGCCCAGCTCATATATGTATGTGAAGTCGGTCTTTTGTCCATTGTTTATTTCAGGGACACGCAGGCACGCAAATAACCATGAATTTTGGTTTATATTGCTTAAAACAGTACATAGGAGACTCCCCAACATAAAAAACCTCCCGCAGGAAATAAAACTAGCACATGGGTGTTTGAGATTCCAGCATTGCAGAGGGTTGGGCTAGATGACCCTTATGGGTCCCTTCCAACTCTACAATTCTCTGATTCTCTGATAAGAGAGGAAAGACTTAGCAAAACGCCAGTCTGAAACTATATTCTGGTATTACATGCAGAACAGCTGTTACCTGAGTATTTATTTAACATTCTGCGGGGTGGGGGGTCTCAATTTACACTTAGAAATTTTAATAAATCACATTTCAGATAATGGCTCAATTTCCCTAACAATGTAAGGAATACAGATTGTTCCCTCAGCTCTCCATGAGTTTCCTTTCCTGTTGCTCTTATTAAAACATTTTAATAAGCTGATCAATCAAACAAATGCCTCCCCAAACCTGAACATAAGAAGCGGGGGGCAGAATCATATGGCACGGATTCCATTTATTCAGGATGGCGACTGTCTCGTTCTCTCATTATTAATGGAAGGTGGGGGTGGAGCAACATCTTTCATGTTTTGTTGAATATTTGCAGAAGTACTTTTCTTCAAGACGGCATACCTTTAATCTCAAGACATTTTTCCATGAGCTCCTAAGTAGGTCACCAACTCAACCTTCACTGCTAAATTCTTCCTGCCTAAAGTTAATGCTTTTTCAATGCCTTACTGTTACAGAACGTTGGTTTATTCATAAATCCAATTCCTCTGCCTTCTCAAACGAAACTGTTTAGAAGTGAAAATGCTTTGTATGGTTTTTTTGGGGGGGCGTTGTTGGCCAATATTGCAAACCCCACACATCCCTTTTAACTTACTTCTCGTGTGCCATTTTCTGCAAAACCACCCTTGAAAGCTAGCTCTGTCTCAGAAGGCTAAATGTGCTTGCTGAGCCGAGCTAATTAGTGATCCCTTTTCCCCTAAAGGACACGTTCATAATGGTCTTTTCTTGAATTATGATCGTAGTGCTTTGTTTCAAACTATAATGAGAAGGCATGAGCTTTTAATAGACAAGTGAAGCATCATGCCGAAGGCCAATGAAAATGTGTGTTTTGTGACCAGGGATCTAAACCCCTGTAAATTCAAGTGCAAACATAACCCTGACAATTATGACAATTCAACAGAGAATCAGATGTGGTTCTGAAGGCTGGTTTCTACTTTATTTTGCAGTTACTATTTGTACTCCTCTCTATGCAAAGATAATATACAGCCTTGTCGTACTCCTTTCCCAATCTTGACAGATAAGGTGGTATATTATCTCCCTGCTTATTCAACTTATATGCAGAATACATCATGCAAAAGGCTGGACTGGATGAATCCCAAGCCGGTACAGTGGTACCTCGGGTTACATACGCTTCAGGTTACATACACTTCAGGTTACAGACTCTGCTAACCCAGAAATATTACCTCGGGTTAAGAACTTTGCTTCAGGATGAGAACAGAAATCGTGCAGCGGCAGCAGGAGGCCCCATTAGCTAAAGTGGTGCTTCAGGTTAAGAACAGTTTCAGGTTAAGTACAGACCTCCAGAACGAATTAAGTTCTTAACCTGAGGTACCACTGTATTAAGATTGCTGGAAGAAATATCAACAACCTCAGATATGCAGATGACACAACCTTGATGACAGGAAGTGAGGAGGAATTAAAGAACCTTTTAATGAGGGTGAAAGAGGAGAGCGCAAAATATGGTCTGAAGCTCAACATCAAAAAAACAAAGATCATGGCCACTGGTCCCATCACCTCTTGGCAAATAGAAGGGGAAGAAATGGAAGCAGTGAGAGATTTTACTTTCTTGGGCTCTATGATCACGGCAGATGGTGACAGCAGTCACGAAATTAAAAGACCCCTGCTTCTTGGGAGAAAAGCAGTGATAAACCTAGACAGCATCTTAAAAAGCAGAGACATTACCTTGTCGACAAAGATCCGTATAGTAAAAGCTATGGTTTTCCCAGTAGTGATGTATGGAAGTGAGAGCTGGACCATAAAGAAGGCTGATCGCGGAAGAATTGATGCTTTTGAATTCTGGTGCTGGAGGAGACTCTTGAGAGTCCCATGGACTGCAAGAAGATCAAACCTCTCCATTCTGAAGGACATCAGCCCTGAGTGCTCACTGGAAGGACAGATCCTGAAGCTGAGGCTCCAATACTTCTGCCACCTCATGAGAAGAGCAGACTCCCTGGAAAAGACCCTGATGTTGGGAAAGATGGAGGGCACAAGGAGAAGGGGACGACAGGACAAGATGGTTGGACAGTGTTCTCAAAGCTACCAGCATGAGTCTGACCAAACTCCGGGAGGCAGTGCAAGACAGAAGTGCCTGGCGTGCTCTGGTCCATGGGGTCACAAAGAGTTGGACCACAACTAAATGACTAAACAACAACTATGTAAAGAAGCACAAGGAGAAACCTTTTGAGGAAGAATGAACAAAAGTAGGGCTTATTTCTATAAAGCAGATTGATGGGGGTGGAGAAAATATATTTTGCTGAAGATCACAACAGGATGTAAAAATCAGGGGCCTTAAACCCCTTCAGGAAAGAAAGCCTTAGGGAGTCTTAGGAAGAACCTCAGTCTCACTAGCTGCTTTAAGGTAAAGGTACCCCTGCCCGTACGGGCCAGTCTTGACAGACTCTGGGGTTGGTGCGCCCATGTCACTCTATAGGCCGGGGGCCAGCGCTGTCCGGAGACACTTCCGGGTCATGTGGCCACCGTGACATCGCTGCTCTGGCGAGCCAGAGCCGCACACGGAAACGCCGTTTACCTTCCCGCTAGAAAGCGGTCCCTATTTATCTACTTGCACCCGGGGGTGCTTTCGAACTGCTAGGTTGGCAGGCGCTGGGACCGAGCAACGGGAGCGCACCCCGCCGCGGGGATTCGAACCGCCGACCTTTCGATCGGCAAGCCCTAGGCACTGAGGCTTTTACCCACAGCGCCACCCGCTGCTTTATTTGGGTATAAAAATGATTAGGATACTTCCACTTTGCTTAGAAAGCTGAAATTTCTTCACACAGACCAAATCCAACACACCCAGATGATCAGAAACATATGGAATTGTGACAGGAAATTCAAAGGGAACCCTGAAATAGTTGCTACACATGTAGACCATGACACCCTGATTGCAAGTAAGTCCTAGCAAGGACGTTTATGTAGAAATGGGGGGAACGAAGCACACCCCCAATGTCTGAAGTGTTTCTAGACCACCTAGAAAGGCAAGATTTGATACACATATTTCCCAAGCCACACAAGCTCCCTTCATAGGTTAATTGTGCGAAGAGATGGCATCTCAGTTCCATCTCTGATGTCCGTACATTGGGTGGTACTCAACTAAGCCTTACTCAGAGTAGGCCTAGCTGAATACCACCCACTGAATGTGGCCTCTGTGGCAAGGAAGCCTATGAGCCTAGGCTTCCCCACTGCAGACATCAGTGCTCAACCTGTGGCAACACTGGACACAGCGCCAGCAACACAGCCTTGCTGCCATAGACCCCTTCACAGGAACTACATATGAATGGAAATGGCTGAAAATGGAACACAATTAAGACTTTTGTGACTTAAAGGTACCTCTGAATTCCAGCTCCATGCAAGCCCAAGTGCATGGTTTAGCACCAACACTGAACCAACTGGAGATGAGTTGCCTCTTCGCACACTAGAATTATGAGATTTGGAGGAGACACTTCCAGTAGCAGAGAGGAATTTGGAAAGGTCTCACAAAATGCAAATTTCATTCCAGCAGCAGGATAAAATTTATAGTTCACGTTCAACCCCAAGCCTGGGCCCATTAATCTCCTTTCACGAGGGACAGGAAACGTGTACTATACACTGCAGTGATATCTTCCTGAAATACCAAGTGAATCACAGTGAAACTGGTTGTACATGGTTATAGTACAATTCTCGGTTTAAAGCTTGAAGATCAGCTCAATCCAGTAGCAGCCAGACTTCATTTACTAACCACACTTCTGGCCTGACTCACTGACAGAAATTGCTAGCATCCTTCTCCCTTGAGCAAGAACCCTGGATTTTGGTGTGCATGTATCACATGATACTCAAGCAATGCCCTTCCCACATGATCTACACAGACCTGATCTATCAGGGCTCTGGTTACGCTTCTATAGGTTACCACAACTGTGTGGTGCCTCAGCCATATGGAAACTATTTTTATTAGCCTCTTTTTCATTTTCCTCTATGTTCAGTTACTCTGATGTAAACGTCTGAATCTAACATCTTTTGTAATTCCAAAAGGCAAACAACCAGTAAAATTTGAGGGCTTTGCCTCTTGTTTTGCTTACATGGAAATAATTTTCCCCCTCATAAGAATAAACAGATTCTAATTCTACCCATTCCAGACAACATGCCATTATGCTGCAAGTCACCAGCTATATGCAAATATCATAAGGCGAATCATTTAAATGCATGTTTGGCATATTTCTTGAAGCTCAGCATGTTTAGATTTTTAAAAGATGAAGGTGGGAGTAGCTAAGATTGCATTTATTACCAAAGGCATAACACAGCGTTCTTTGGTTGTTCACATCACACAACCCAACTGCCTACTCTGGCAAATTTTCATCAGAAACCATAAATCAGAGAGTATACAAAATGAAGAAACCCTTTCTTATTATTTTTTTTATCCATAGTGATAAATAATAATAATTCTGAACTGCTTCCCTTTTTATGCTAGCAACAGTTGCCATGTTTTATTTCTACAAATGGTCTCTGCCACTCTCTCAGCTGCAGAACTGGATTCAAATGGTCACTACAGCATAACAGGATAAGGCCTAGCAGCTATTATACGATTAGCAGAGGTTAGCAGGTTAACAGAAGCTTCCAGAGCAGAGCTTTGACGTCTAACATTGTTAAGAGCAGCTTCGCTTTCCATGTGTGATAGAAGCTGTGGTTATATCCAGATTTTCTTCAGGAAAAGACTGTAGTGTAGGAAACAGTAGCATGTAGTGCATGGTATTTTGCAAACAAGTCCTGAAAAGTTATTAGATCATAAAAATGTTTACACAACTATATACCCACATATTTCTATGGTAGTTATTAGAGGCTAGCAAGGGGGAAAGTGCTCTTTTTGGATTTGCATAGCTTCTTACTTGACAAAGGCTCCAGATCTGCAGCGGATTTCACTAACAGCTTTCGTCCACCCTTTCATCCCTCCCAAGTTTGCTTTCAGCAGACAGGGAAGACCTTCCTGCAAACAACATGGAGGAAGCAGCTGCAAAGTGGGAAAGTAGAAAGCATTTATGTGCATTCAAGGCACACACATGCATCGCCGTGAACCCGGAGGTGGCAGCCAACGGGGCAAAAACGGTCCTGAAAGAGTGTGAAAACAGTGAAAATAGTGTCGAGCAATCTCATGAGCCTTTGCAGGTGCAATCCCAGAAGCCTTTGCACCGACCTTTGAGGTCTGTGGAGAGCTGGAGTTTCAGCAAGGAAGTTTGGCGGGAGCAACTGTGGTGGAGTTTGGTGGAGTTTTGGTTTTTAAAGCGTTTCAAGAGGTTTAGATGGTGCTTGCAGACTTTTTCAACGGTGTTCCCAATATTTGATTTAACTTAAATGTATGGTGCCTTGGAATGTAAACCCCCCCCCCCAAAAAAATGGGGAGTTGTCTGTATTAAATGTGGCATGTAGATTTTAATTCATTCATGCTAAACTATGGATCAAAGATTAACCCAGGCTTCATGATTTTCTTATCTCATTGCAAACTGATCTTCAACCACAACTCCACCAGGGATAAAAGGCTTTTCTTTTCAGAAATTCAAGCGTCAAGCTCTAGAAAGCTGCAAACGAGTCAGAAAGAAAGCTGCTGCTGTCAATATCTGAGTCCTGCATATTATTGCAGCCTCAGGAGCCTCTCCTAGGAAACGGAGGTCAAGCCTTAGAGGGCAGAGATGAGGAACTTGTGGCCCTCCAGATGTGGTTGCACTGTAACTCCCATCACCACTGACCATTTCGCTATGTTGGCTGGAGTTGACAGAGTTGGTGTCAAACACCATCTAGAGGCCACAAGTTGTCCACCCTTACCTTAAGAGGGTCTGCTTCCTCACTAGGAGACAATGTTCAAAAATAGCCAGGAGCCAGGTACATTTTACACCTGGCTATTGGCCACTTGCGACCAAGTGAAGATTCCTGGACACCAGGATGGCACCTGACGTCTTCACCATCTGGAGGTACATGCCTGAGGATCATTGGATCTTGACTGTTTCCACACTAATACCACATCCTGTAGAATTCAATCAGTTATAGTTCATCTTCACAATCAGAATGATTCTGTGATTCTATGAATTTCAGGAACCAAAATGCTTTTTCCATGCAGCCTGAGAATGAGCAGTGAACAATGTTACAGTTAATTGTTGTAGCTCCTACTCCACTGCCCTGCTCACAGTTGTGAAGAGCATTCTCACATTATGAATGGTCCATGTCTCCATTGGTGCTGGAGGAGACTCTTGAGAGTCCCAAGGACTGCAAGAAGATCAGACGTATCCATCCTTAAGGAAACCAGCCCTGAGTGCTCACTGGAAGGACAGATCGTGAAGCTGAGGCTCCAATATTTTGGACACCTCATGAGAAGAGAAGACTCCCTGGAAAAGACCCTGATGTTGGGAAAGATGGAGGGCACAAGGAGAAGGGGACAACAGAGGACGAGATGGTTGGACAGTGTTCTTGAAGCTACAAGCATGAGTTGGACCAAACTGCGGGAGGCAGTGGAAGACAGGAGTGCCTGGCATGCTCTGGCCCAGGGGGTCACGAAGAGTCGGACACGACTAAACGACTAAACAACGTCACCATTAAGAAAAAGAGGTAGGAATATACATAGACCGTTTCTGGATAAAGTTCTCAAAAGTTCTTAAACTAGCTCAAGGTTGTGCATCTGAACTAGCCAGATGTTTCACTGATCATCAATCACAGTCAGTCCATCATTTGAGAAGGAAGAGTCGTCTTGCCCAAAAATGGCGACCAGACATTACGTTTTGGCAACTACAACCTTGGTTTAAGGAGCCATTTGGCGCCTAGCTTATACATCTGATTTTCTAACACTGCTAGCAGGTACATGTCTGCATCCTCACAGATCGACAAGAGAGGGAATGAGATAGAGACATGCCCCCCGCCAATGTACCTGTGGGACCTCTGGAGCACTTCAGAGAAGGAAGCAGGGAGAAAACCACTTGCACATTTGTAATAGAGAAGAGAGGATGTAGGACTTGTTTTTGTTTTTCCTCAGGGTCATGTGGGAAAGCAGGCATACATCAACAATCATCCTGAAAGAAGACCCATAAATTCAATCAATCAATCAATCAATCAGTGTGCCAAAGAACGGATTGGTCTCTATTACGAAAGCAAACAAAGATGTGGCAGGAGTGACATTGAAAAGATGCACCAACAGAAACATATATATAGTTCCAGATTATCAATTTAGATTGCTTATTTGTGTTATCCCATTGGAAACCTTCTCTATGAGAAAAGCACAAATCTTCGAAACAAATACATAACGTATTAAAGGAAAACAACCGTCCACGTGGCCTGTCTCTGGGTCAAAAGGCTGCAGCCTAGACTGGAGGGGCTGGAAGATGCTTCCAGGCAGAGACTAGCCCTCATACAACAAGCTCAGGAATGGAAGGTCACCTTCTATCCAAAACAAACACTTTAAACATTGTGCTTGGCATGAAAGCCTCTCCTCCTAAGAGTCAACAATAGCCCTTGCGCAGAACCTTAATCCAGTCTTTTAACAGTCTGCCTGATGCTGACTAGCTTCGTGGCCAAGGCGCTATTTTTAATCTACCTCCCGAACCGTCTTGGAAGAGGCCGTGGGCCGGCAAGGCCAGATTCGGAAGCCTCCTACTCTGTAAGCCAGAAAAAGATTACGTTATTAGAGAGGCAAAAATAAATGAGTTATCCTCACATCCCCTTAGTTAGTAGTACTGCACGGAAGGCAGTTGCATTCCACAAAGGGATTTTAAACGCCATACATGCAATGACACTGGAGCAGCAAAATGCTACAGAAGTTGATGGATTTCGTGAAAGGGCATCCATTTACTTCATTTACACTTGCAATAAGATCAGGTTATAGAAAATACTGTATTTTGCAGGTCTGAAAACCCCTCCCCCCCAACCCTTACCCTACAATTTTTGTTATTTTTGACCACGTTTATTATATCTTCCACCATGGAACTCAAGGCAGCTCCCAAGGAGTCTCCCAACCCAACTCAGAGCTGCTTCTGCAAGGCAAGAGTATTATACAGTCTGCCCTCAGGCCACGTATCTAAAAAGCAGGAACCTAAGTCTGCCGCCAACCCATTTAGGCGCTAGCAAGTCGAGACAAAATCCAGGGGAATCCAACTGTGCAAATCAAGCAATATTTGATCAGATCTACAGACCCTGATTTACGGTGGGGATTCACCTAGGCCTGGCATTTATTTTATTATTTTATTATTTAATATGCTTTTTATTGATTTTCTTACATGGTAAAGATAATACATTCTAAATAAAATACAAAAGAAACAAATTACCAAATAAACAAATATGTATAAATCCTTAAATTCCTAAAGACTTGTATTATTTAATTCAGAATTTCTTAATTTCTCCATATGACCTCCTCATTGAGGGTTCGTCCTTTCCCCCCTTTTTTATTATCACTGCTTCCATATTCCTTATCTCCATTTCTTTCTTTTATTTTATCTCACATATTCTTTATTGAACTTACAGATTGCAGAGTTCATTCAAAGATTGTCCAGGTTTTATTTGTGGACAATGTTTAATTGAATATTCTTTGTAAATTCCCCATTTTTTTTATACCTTTGGGTTGGCTGTCTCCTAATTGTCTCAGTCATTTTTGCTAATTCAAGATGTTCAAGCAGTTTTATTTTATTTTTTAATGCCCCACTGCACTCTCAAAAATAATAATATTCGGAAGCACATGGTGTGGTGATGGCCACCAGCTTAGGGCAATTTTTCCAAAAGGATTCTTTATTTTAACTTTAAAATATTTGCAGTTTTCTGACTGACAGCAGGTCAGGCTTCAAGAAGACTGGGACACAACAAACACAATATTCCGCTGGGTTTTTTCCAGCTCTTTCCTAGTGTTATGTACTGAGTTGAATAAGATCCAAATTGCAGCAGTCTGATTGGTCCTAGAACAATCTGATTCAGAATGCAGCAGTCTGATTGGTCTGCAGGAGCCACCCAATCCAACTCCAGGTGGAAGTGAATCTGCAACCTGATTGGCCTACAGGAGAATCCTGGAACTAGCCAATCACGCGGGGCCCATTGTGTAAACAATGTATATAAAGCAGACATTTTGGGGGAACTTCCATTCCTCACTACCTGAGCTGAATAAAGAGCATGAAATCCACACTCGACTCCGTGTATATTTCACCTAGGCTTCCCTCAGAAGCCCAGAGGCCTCCCAAGGGCTGTAGGCCCAAAAAAGAGGCCTAGAAAAAATGAGATCCAAGAAAAAGGGAGGGAACAAAAACCTGGTGCGGATGGCGGAAGGGAGCTGAAAGGGGATCCAGGAAACAAACACAAAGGGGGGGGGGAATGGAAATGGAGCCGGGGGGTTGTCTTTCCCCTGAAGTATCCCTCAAAAGTTGCCCCTTGGTGTATTCTTCTAAATCTTAGCTGCCTGCCACTGGTGAGATGGGCAGAGACAAACCTACATCAGGGATCCAGGAATCTTAAATAAATAATACAGTGGTACCTCGGGTTATGAACTTAATTCATTCTGGAGGTCTGTTCTTAATCTGAAACTGTTCTTAACCTGAAGCACCACTTTAGCTAATGGGGCCACGCGCTGCCACAGCACGATTTCTGTTCTCATCCTGAAGCAAAGTTCTTAACCCAAGGTACTATTTCTGGGTTAGCAGAGTCTGTAACCTGAAGCATATGTAACCTGAAGCGTATGTAACCCAAGGTACCACGGTAATCATTTATTTTTAAAATATTTACAGCCTACTTTTCTGACTGACAGCAGGTCAGGTTTCAAGGCAGATACACATAAAAGACTGGGATGCCACAAACACTACATACATACATACATACATACATACAGCAGCTGTGACTGCTGAAAGTATCAAAGGAACGATGTACAGTGCTCTCTCTCCCCAGCTTTGAGGATATTACTGCTGCTGAAATTAGGATGCAGCAAGTTATAGGAGCCTGTTGCCTTCGTATCGTGCTTGAGATTCCATTTCTCAGGGACTTCCGGGTTGGCGCCATCGCCGAATGGCGGACTCCCTCCGAGCTCCGGAGGGAGTCTGCTCGGCAGGGGCTGGGTCCTACCGCGCCGGCGACGCGGGGACCCTCAAAAACCACGGGCACAGAGACCGTGGACATGGGTGACTCGGCTGGCACCGTTAGCGCCCTCCCGACTCGTGAAGAAGCCTTTTTAAAGGCTTCGGATCGGGTGCCGGGAGCGGCGTGGCGCTTTGAGTCCTCTGCTTCCCCTGCCGAGCGAAGCCGCATGCCATCCGGCGGAGAGCGCTGACTTCTTCCATTGAAAATTCGGACTTTTAACAACAACCCGTGAGTAATTTGGAAACCGGGTTTAAAAGGAGAAAAAAAGGAAATTTTTTTTCGGATTTGGCACGAGCGGGGGGGATCCCAAAAGGAAGTCAGTCCCCCCTCCCTATTGTAAGCATTTTAAAACAAGGACTGAGTAACCAAGGTCTAGAGAGAAGCGTATTTTCGACAAAAATCAAGAATTTCACGATGGGAAACTACAAGAATTGTGCTGGAGGAGAAGAGTGGGGTGAGAAGGGAAACGTAACCCCCCCCCCGGGAACCGGGGCGACCTGCGAGAGAGCCTGGGGAAAAGAGACGTAGACTTTGACAGCTGTCAAAGTGGCTGTCAAAGTCGGAAAGTGTAAAGAGGACTTTGCTATGAGGACTTTGCTAGTTAATTTCGTTACAATTTGTTACGATTTGGATACAAAATGTTGAAAATATGGAACAACAACCGGACTTTTGGATAAGAGGAAACAAAGTTACTACAATCCCCCTAGAGGGGTTTCGGGACATTACAAGAACGGCCATAAGCGGAAAAACACTCTGGGAACTGTACAGGACTTGTTATCTCCTGGGAAAGCTGCAAAACTGAAATAGTATTTTGTCTACAGGGGTGTTTACATTAAAGGAGACAATAGAATTTTCTATTGAAGAAAGGAAGGGACTGGACGTAAGTTTTTGTTCCTGAATAACAATAACCCCTGCAGAGGTACCAAATTTCTGAATTAGAACGTTTTAGCAGCGGAACAGGACAAGAAACTTGACAACAACATGGAACAGAACAATGGGGGGAACCCCTTGGGGTCGTTTTTGGATTGGATGTTTGAAGTTAAACACTATAAAAATAATATTTAAAAAAAAAGAAACTGGCAAGGTGGAACTGATTTGAGTATGGATCTAAGACTTCCAGGCAGACAACAGACAGACAGACTGATGGACATGGGGAATTCAAACCGGGGAAGGGGGGGGAAGAATTAGAATCCAAAGGTTGTGTAACTATTTCTTTGATTTTTTTAATATATTTTGTCGGGGTGTTTTTATTAAAAGAAAAGGGGAATTCGTGGAATGAAACTGGGGTGGACCTTGGGGAGTGAATTTTTGATTTGTATTTTTTTTTTTTAAGGTAATGATGATGACTGTATAATTTAAATTTGAATATGGGGTTAAACAAATTAAGTTGTAAATTGGGAGTGAGAGCTTGTAGAACCAACATTATGAAAGGGGAATACAGTAGGGGCGGGGGATGGGGGAGTCCCAGAAAGTGGGTAATGAAAGTAAGATTTCAAATGTATTTCATTTTTGTTTTATTTTTATTCTTTTTTGTATTTTGGAAATTTTAATAAATATGATTTAAAAAAAAGAGATTCCATTTCTCAGAGACGTCTAGATAAAGCATTGGTCTGAACTAGGAATCCCCCAATTTTTCTAATATCCCAAATATGCAGCAACTGCCTCCATGGATGCACCAGGTCAGATGCTACTTCCTCCACTGGACTGCATTCCCTGGGCTCACTTTGGAGTGATTTATTGTGCCTGACCCAGCCCTGTGTTGGATTTGAACAAACACCTGGCAATTACATTAACGGCACAGAAAGGCGGTTGTACAGTTTTACCAAGGCTAAAGGCTAATCTTTCTAGTAGTTTGACCTGCTAGCAGGACAATTAGGCAAGGGAGCCTGCAAAGAAACACGCTTCAAATATATGAAAATGTAGTGTGGAGATCTATTGGGAACACAATGGAGGGTGTGCTAAAAGGAAAAACTATGAATGGACGAAACTGCGCTTTGAATTCACCAAAGACATCAATTCAAAGTCTCAAGATAAAGCAAACGGGAACGAAAAGAGACATTAAAAGCTAAATTGGAGCAAGTTCATAAAAAACACTAGAAAAACCTTTCATTCCCGCTTATACTCAATGAGGGACCAAGAAACATAGTTGTTATACCAATTTTTTTTTACCTCTGCAGTCTTAGATGGGAAATCCCTACAGGAAAAGGCATGCATGCCACCCTCCAAAACACACACGGAGGCCTGGTACCCATAATCTCCCCCATCTTTGAGAGGTGACAGTCACAAACCTCGGGCTTCTAGACATCTCATTATGTGCCTGGTGGAAGGTCCATCACCCCAGAAAATGAATAGCTGGACTGGGCACTTATGTGAACAGGACTTTAAATTCCTCCTTTTTCAAACACCGCTAGGACCATTTTCACCGAAAGGATAATGCCCTGCCCACTGATAAGATATTCTGTGATAAAGCACCCCAGTCCATTAATTCAAGATGGGTTCAGGAGCTACATTTCTATACAGGGGGTTTTGCTTCTAGGACTGGAAAGAACAACAGGATTCCTTTGCAGAGACTCTCTTTGAGACAAAGGCACAGTGTCCCTATAAAAAAAATGGCAAATCGCTAAAGCCAAATCAGCAGCAAATAACTCAACGTCAGTTTTCTTCGTTTTATAGCAGTGGGCTGTCAAATCCCTATGTTTATACATCTGTCTTCCTCCACAGCTGCTGGCTGACTCCTCGGCAAGTTACCCATTACGGGGTGTGATATAGCACTCACTAGGGCTTCACCATGAGGAACATGCTATGTGCCAGCTCATCCCCAAAATCTGGCCTCAGCCTGCTCACCTGGTCTCCCTAGTTGTGCCATTGCCTTTGACTGAACTGATGCCAACACCAGAAACTCCTGAAAAGCTGAATAAAGGAAGCAGAGAAGTCCAAGAGGTGGGGGAGGTATTGGAAGGAGATCTGAAAGACATGAAAGCTGTAGTTCTCAAAGAGTGTGGCATGCCACACTAGTGTGGGCAGAGAGGGTGGCAAGTGGGGCAGGAAGATTCAAGGACCATCAAAGGAACATTTAAACATCTCATTAGGGTAAAAGGAAGGGTATGGAAGTTTTAGTCCTGTAACATCAGGAGAACCACAGGATCGTCACCTTTGATTTAGAGCAGGCATAGGCAAACTCCGCCCTCCAGATGTTTTGGGACTACAACTCCCATCATCCCTAGCTAACAGGACCAGTGGTCAGGGATGATGGGAGTTGTAGTCCAAAAACATCTGGAGGCTCAAGTTTGCCTATGCCTGATTTAGAGTCTCTGGATCAGCAAACTCTGCCTAAATGGAGGGGCTGAGGTAGAATACCTCCAGAGACAACGTGTGCTGGTCCCGGGGGGAAGGTTACCGTTGGTGTGGTCAAGGTCTGGTCCTGGGTCACTGGTCCGGAAACAGTTCACAAGGAGCAAGGCGAAGTCCGAAGCAGGAAGCCGGGCGGGGACAGGAACACTGGAAGGTCAGGTCTGGGTCCAGGCAAGAGCAGGTACTCAACGACGTTGCTCCCGCAACCTGGGACCGGGCTGACTGGCCTTTATCTTCTCTGAGGCCAGGGGCGGTCCCGGCCCCCAGGAGACCCGCCTCTCCTGGCCTTAAGGCGAGCACTCCTCCTGGGAGAAACCAGTTCCCTTCGCCTCTCTGCCCTGAGCCTCTGCAGTTCAGGAGAGGCTGAAGGGTTACTGGACCCAGGGGGAGACTCACCTGTAGGCAGTGAGTCCTCAACCACCTCCGGAGCCAGAGTGGATTCACCTGGTGCCTGCTCCTGAGGATCCAGCACAGGTGCAGGCGCTTCAGAATCAAGGCCCTGCCCCAGTTCAGCCGGCCCTGGAGGCGGGGACCCCTGTGCAGGCTGGGAATCCTCCGGTTCAGCCTCTGAATCGGATTCCCAGGCCATCACACCACGTCTGCACATAGCTTGAGGAAAACTGATATAGCAAGCTCCTTACAACGAGTGAAATGCCGGGGCAAAGAATTAATACTTCCCAAAGGTATCAATAGAAAACGATGCCAGTAACATGCCAAACATGGCGTGTTACTGGCCTCACCATTCTGTAGTTGGCTTAAACCCTACACTCTCATTCTGTGGTGGGCCTCGGTAATATTCAGCCTTTCTAATGAGGACCGGAGGATAGAATATTTGAGAAACCTTGGTCTAAGAGACGTGGAGGAAGTCAGGTGACACCAGAGAGGAAAGGTGGCTTTCGTGGGAATTATGGTTTTGCGCCACCCCTAGCAGCATGTCTGCCAAAGCCTTCCCACCGAAAGAGAAGATGCATCTGAGTTAGTATGCTGACCTTGTCTCATCCACAGCAAATGCACACACCTGATAGTGGGGGGAAAGAAGAAGCAGGAGTTGGCAAAGGAAGCTGCAGTGCACCAAACTGTTTCGTTCTTTCCAAATGGATATTCAAAGAGGGAATGAGGCTATGCTGTGAGACTATCCCTAAACTCTGAGAAATTAAAAGGGTAATTTGCCTAGTCCTAGGCAATGGGTGTCTTCACTGACTCCGATTCCAGACAAGACTTTGCAGCTTCAATTCCCAGCTCCTGCAATGGAAAAACTAAGGGGGAAGGGGATGCTTAATTCTTCTGTTTGCAAACACTCCCCCCCCCCCTGAATTTCCCACAGGGTTACAGAACAATGTCAATGAGTAAGCACAGGTTTCAACAGTGGCAGCGGAGACAGGGCTGCTCTATAGTGTGCACTTGGGCCCTCAAATACCGAAGAACAACATTCCACTTTTGCCAAGTACCTCAGAGAAGTTTGGACACGGTAGCTCTGCGAGAAGAGCGAACTAAATTAAATTAGAAAGTTGCGCTTATTTCTCTGGGGAGGCGGGGGAAATGGCAGAGATTTGACCCAACACAACTTTTTACTGTTGACTTTTGCACCCCTCAATAACCCTAACATTCAGCAAAACCAAAACACATTTGCCCATAAAACTAAAATCAAACAGTTGCCACGCTGGCAGGTTTAAATGCAAAGCTAGCACAGATGGAATTAATAGACACAACATTTTTATAAAACACACACACACACCCTGAAGTTAAGCTGTTGTTTCCACCAACCTCGCACAAATGTGTTTCTTTTTTTCTTTCTCTCTCTCTTTCTTCATTCATTATTGTTTTAAATGTAAAGAACAGAAAGCATTTGTTTTCCTCCCCCATCCCAACCGTCTTATGATTGGCAGCATTCGAAGGGAACGGAACAAAGGACGCCCCACACACCACAAGAAACAAAGCCCTTCTTACACAACAATTCAGCATGACTGCTTCCTATAAGCAATCTCAGAAGTACCGCCCTCTCTTTTTGAAAACGACAGAGGAGTGTAGCATTACATCCGGGCATACAATTAATAAGGAGTTCCTGTACTTTTGAAGAGATTATTGTCCACACAGAACTAAACAGCAAGAGTCCCTTCTGTCTATATAGGTTCAACCTGCCCCAATGGCCAAGCATGGCTCTTTCAGTGCAGAGGGTTTTTGAGCACGCCAAAGTGTGCAAGGGCATCAGCACCTGTTGAATCGGCACCTTCCTCTTCTCATTCATGTGCAAAGGCCTCCGTGTGACCCCCGCATGGAACTGAAAACTACCGGTAAAGCTGAAAATGAAATCTCATTACTCCGGGTTTATGGTAACTCCAACAGGGATGCATAAAAAAAGAGAAATGATCCGGTTTCATGATAGGTCACAGCAATGCACTCATTCGATGATGAAAGCCACTTGTGAACAGGAGTCTTTTAGGCCCAAAATCTCACCTTCTTAACTTTGGGAGCTTTGAAAAGAGATACAAGGAAAACCTTTGGGAAGGAAATCTCTATAACACGATCCTTAATTCAAGAAGATATGCCTCAAGATACAAAGGTTCTTGCCCACTCTTGGCCACAAGGACATCATGTACTTGAGGAAATTGAACAGTCTGGTTTCTTCGAGGACTGAAATCCAGAATCAGATCAGTCTATAGCTGCTATAGGTAGATATAGCCGCTCTGGAATGATAACTCCAATTAACAGGCCTGCCCACCTTTACATCACCAAACAAGAGCATTTCATCCCACTGTGTGGCATTCGCAGGGCATTCCTGAGAAAAGACGTATTTTCAAATTGTTGGATAGAATGGCCACGTTCACACATCACACTTCAACCAAACTACTGATTTAGCAGGAACATTTTGGCTGGTGAGGAGGAAATCACAGCCACTTTGCTCCTTCCTGGGCTGTTTAGTGTGGCCTGGCAGCTCAGCCAAGGTTTGGTTTTGCACAGGGCTGGAAAACCAGATGTTGCTGGTCTCCCAACTCCCATCAGCCCCAGCCAGCCACTTCAGGGATGGGAGCTGTGGTGCAGCAACATCTGGAGGGCCAAAGGCTCCTCAGACCTGGCTAAGCACATCATCCAAACTCAGGAACGTGTAGGGCAACCAAAGTCCCTCCTCAAATGTGGATGATGGGGAACATAAGCAATGGCAAGGGCCAAATACAGCCCCACTCTGCCACCCCACATGACTCTACGTAGTTCCATCCTTATTTCAGACATTGGGATACCCCAGTATATGGTGATTATCACAATGCTGAAAACCAGGTATCGCCCATCCCTCCCACACTTCTGCATCTCTCATCCAGGCAAACGAGAGACATTATCATGGTTCAAAGAGACATTCCAGGTAGGCAAAAGCACTTGAGGGTGGCCTGAAGCTGTGCCAGGTGAAAAGTGTGGCCTGGGCAGAAGGGAAATGGCCTGAGGAAGGACCTGGGCCTGGGGAAGAGGTTCACGGGTTGGACAGAGAGGCTTGGGTGGGGGATGCATTCGGACCCTGGGGCTGAGGTTGCACACCCTTGTTTTACCCCTAATAACTTCCCCCAATTTCTGAAGTAGCAAACACTCATTACTCTTATGTGAGGACATATAGGGTTGCAGCCTATGCAAAGATGCACACCCACAACCAAAAAGGAATTACCGTATTTTTTGCCCTATAGGACACACTTTTTCCCCTCCAAAAATGAAGGGGAAATGTGTGTGCGTCCTATGGGGCGAATGCAGGCTTTTGCTGAAGCCTGGAGAGCGAGAGCCGTTGGTGCGCACCGACCCCTCTCGCTCTCCAGGCTTCAGGAAGCTATCCGGGCCTTGCGTGCCCGGCGGGAGTTCCCGCGGGCTCGCAAGGCTTGAGGGTGGCAGCCTGCAGCGCGAAGCGCCCTCCGGAGGACGCCCCGTGCTTTGTGCAGGTGTCCGCAAGCCTTGCGCGCCCGGCGGGAGTTGCCGCCGGGCTCGCAAGGCTTGCGGATAGCAGCCTGTTCTGGGGGCTGGGGTCGGGGGAAGCTCGGGCTTCCCCCGCCCCAGCCCCGCGGCGGGGGGGGGGGGGGAATTATTTTTTTTTTTTTTTACCCCCCCCCCCCCCCACAAAAAAGGGGGTGCGTCCTATGGGCCAGTGCGCCCTATGGGCCAGTGCGCCCTATAGGGCGAAAAATATGGTAAACATCATAGATAGAAGACTGGTGAAAATGCCTCTATTCTGATGGTAGTTATTGCTGCTTTCCCACTAACAATGTTCTATTTACCATGACCAAACAGCAGCAGTTTAGTTTCTTCATTATTCTTAAAGGAGGACTGAAATCTTTATTTTCTGTAGAGAAGGTAGAAATGCTAGACCAGGCTTGTCTTCCACCTTATTCTTTTCATTTCGCACTCTGAGTTGAACAGCAAGGTTTGGAAGCCGACCTTTTCGTGAAAATCCTGCACCAGCACAAAAGCAGACAAAATAGTCGTACTGGGAGCACAGTTACAACTCGGAGGAGATTGACAGCTGGTCCTGTTCAGGGCAGTTAACCCAGCAGGGGCTTCTTATGTCAGGCAACAGAAGCCGCCTCTCTAGACAACACGCAGCAAAAGAATTCTCAATTATGCTAGAGTACTTTCAGCTTGCGGCTTCTGTAGTTTCAAGAGACGCTACTGCTGATTTTGCCTGTAATACTAGACAACAATTTCCTCTGATTCACAAACATAAAGGGGCAGAGAGGTTCTAGCAAGATGTGCTACCCACAGCCCAGAACTCTGCACACATGTTTTTGGAAGGTTAGTTGTAGTTAAAAGATACTGAAGTTAGTGCTCACGCCAACTGTTTAAATCGAAACAGGGAAAATTTGCTATTGGCTTCAGTTACTCTAGGAGCCCATCATTCATTAAAGTCATCAAAACTAAAATAATATATCTAACGATTATCCCATGGTGTGGACACACATCTTGTTTTCTACTTGGGAAGAACAGAACTAGGGTATTAACTTGGTAGAACAAACTTGCTACAGGAAACAGCAATATTTTTCATAGCACCCAATTTGACCTGCGACAGAACCTTCTCCATTCAAGAGGTCAACAGTTGGAACAGAAATACTCTGATCTAAAATTGATAGTTACACTCCACTTCTAGTTTATGGAAATGTATAAGGTGGCGAAACTGTTCCTGGGCTTGGCCACTTCAGACAGCAGGTGGACACCGTGTAATTGAATGCTATCCTATTAAAATAAAGCAAAACCCTATACAGAGAAAATAAAATCCAAGGAAGAAAAAAATCTAGCTGAAATGCAGGAAGTTTTTCAGATGTGCCCAGGAGCAAATTCTTAGCACCTCACCTGCTGCTTGTGTGAAAACAAGGCCAGGGAAAGAATGGGTCAACCATCTAGCACTTTCCAAATGGGTAGAAACCAAGAGCACAGGGACCACAGTATTTAAAAGCACCAATATGCAGACATTTGAGAGTATAGTTGTATGTATGGCTGTATTGTTTAAAAACTAAACTGGTTTGGTCTGATCTCTGGATTCAGTTGTTGTTCACGTATTTAAATAATATACATAAATATGTTACTGGTACCAGTTCTTCTACATAAGGTAAAGGTAAAGGGGCCCCTGACCATTAGGTCCAGTCGTGACCGACTCTGGGGTTGCGGCGCTCATCTCACTTTATTGGCCGGGGGAGCCGGCGTACAGCTTTCGGGTCATGTGGCCAGCAGGACTAAGCCGCTTCTGGAGAACCAGAACAGCGCACAGAAACGCCGTCTACCTTCCCGCCAGAGTGGTACCTATTTATCTACTTGCATTTTGACATGCTTTCGAACTGCTAGGTTGGCAGGAGCAGGGACCGAACAACAGGAGCTCACCCTGTCCTGGGGATTTGAACCACCGACCTTCTGATCGGCAAGTCCTAGGCTCTGTGGTTTAACCCACAGCGCCACCCACGTCCCTTCTCCACCCACATCCCTTCTTCTACATACAACTACAATAATAAAAATACAATTAATAACAATAATTCAAAAAGCCTTATGCAATTAAGGCTAAAACTAGGGGAGAATTAATGGAGGAATTACTCAAAGAATCATTAAAAGCTTGTTGAAGCTTTCCAAGATGCATGCGTTCCCGTGTTTCTTGAAAGGAGAGGTTAATAGGCCTGGCAGTTAAGATTGAAGAGTTTTTCAGAGCTGCGTTGCCACAACTAAAAAGACCCTGTCTCTCATGCACACTCGCCAACCTCAAAGACTGCTCAAGAGATACTTAATGCAACCTGGTTCCAGATTAACACCAGAACTTCAAACTTGGCATTGGAAAAAACCAGGTGACCAAAGAAGCTGATTTAAGCCCCAAGTTATATGCTCTGATAGGAAAGCACCAGATAAAAGCCTCATCATTGCATTTTGGATCAACTAAAATTTCTGGGCTTTTTTGAAAAGCAGCGCCATGAAGACAACGTTGCAAGAATTTAGTCTGGAGGTAACTACAGCATGGATATCTGAAAATATGTTTCCAAAGTTATTATATTTTGAGATGAGCATAAGAGAGCTGGGATGTAAAAGAGCTAAATTGCAAGTTTTCGTTGAATTTTATTCACTGCAGTCCAATATGTTGGCAATTAATTTAATGTTTTAATGAGCTAGAATGGCTTAAGCAGGTGTTTAATAGAGATGCTTAGTCAGTTATTATTAAGTTCCTGATATTTTATAGACCGTGATGCTGGGAAAACAGCAGACTGCATACAGAAATTTCCATTATCTCAATTTATCAGCAATCTCTGTAATTATTTTTCAAGTAAAGCAATATGAAATGAAGTGCCAAAAAGCTTATTAATCCAATTTCTTTCTCATGGGCATAAAATGGTGTTTATAGCCTCTCCTCCTGCACACCCCATTATTTAAAATGGATGGTGCACAGTTTAAAAGACAGAAATTCACCTTTGCCCTTTGTACGCACAATTCATTAAAGACTTCCATAACGCTTAGCATTTGTGTATTGCTTTAGTGTTCAAACTCCTTCAGATTCATTCTCTCGGTAACCCTTTCAACAATCCAATAGGACAGGTCACTCTTATCCACATATTACAGACGGATGGCTAAGCAATAGCAACTTGCCCAGTGGCGTAGCGTGGGGGGTGCAGGGGGTGCCGGCCGCACCGGGCGCAACATCTGGGGTTAGGGCAAATCCATGGGTTAGGGGGCGCAAATCCACAGGTTAGGGGGCGCAAATCCATGGGTTAGGGGGCGCAAATTACTTGCCTTGCCCCGGGTGCTGACAACCCACGCTACGCCACTGAACTTGCCCAAAGCTGCCTGAAGCCTTCATTAGGGCTGGTTTCCAACATCGTGATTTGTCACCAGCTAAACATTGTGATATATTGATATATCACGATGTCTGAATTAAGGATGGAGCTATATAGAGGCATTGGTCGGCTTCATGGTTTTCCCCACATTGTGATTTCTGCATAGCACACACATGATTCACAATATATTGCCAGGTCAAAAATTATGAAACCAATATCATGATACGGACTTCAAATCAATTTTGGAAGATATATCCATGTATTGCCCAGCCCTGGCCTTTGCGGCCAAGGCGATGCTTGATACACTGATACACTTGATACAAGGCGATCTCTGGATCTCTGTTGTTTCGTTGGCTCAGAGAGTTATAGGGATATGATGAGTCATGTACAGCGGTACCTTGGTTCTTGAACGTAATCCATTCCGGAAGTCTGCTCAACTTCCAAAATGTTGAAAAACCAAGGTGCAGTTTCCGATTGGTGCAGACACCCAGGAAACCATAGCCAACAGCCGCACTGGACGTTCAGCTTCTGAAAAACGTTCAAAAACCGGAACACTTACTTCCGGGTTTTCAGCGTTCGGGAGCCAATTTGTTCGTCAACTAAGCCGTTCAAGAACCAAGGTTTCACTGTAGTTCAATCTCATACCCCTTCAAAACCTGCATGTATTTCTTGTAAGCAGCTCCAGCAATTCTGCACATTCCACTGCCATGTGCCCTGCACCACTACATGCTTCTAGCGGCTCTAAAAATGGACTATGCGCTGCATTCTGTTTTGTTTCTGTGCTTTCGCATAAAACCATCTGTGCGCTAACGTTCACTATAAGGCCACTCTCACGCGCGCTAACGTTCACTATAAGGCCACTCTCACGCACAAGCAACACCGGCTTGCTTTGGGGAAGTTGGGAAGTGGGGGAGCAAAACAATGATAAAACTGGGGTTACCGTACTTTTCCATCTATAAGACGCTTCCTTGTATAAGACACCCCCTCCCTCATTTTGGGGGACTAAATTTTAAGAAAATGAGGGGAGATGGCCCAAAGTTGTTGAGCTTCTCCCCCCACGCAGCTGCAAGAAACACACGCTGAATCGTTTCCCGTGCGCAGCAACATCGGGTGAATTTGCGCTCCCTCCAGCCATCCGGTTTGCAGGAGCGCAACCTCCCCCAATGCCGCCACACAGAGGGAACGATCCAGGGAGTTCTTCCCGCACGTAGTGGCATCAGGTGACCCCAGTTTTTTGACATGATTTTTGAGTCAAAAAATCTCGTCCAATACACGGGAAAATACTGTAATTTACATTAAGAAGAGTGGTATTATACCAACAAAAACAGAGTGGCTTGCCAAATTATTGGAGTATTACAATATATCCAAAACAATGGGAGAAATTGGAAGGATCTCAAAAGAGAAGATAGACAGGGACTGGAAGGTGTTTAAAGGATACTTGCAAAACCATATTGAAAAATCAGAAGTCCTATTAGAATAAACAAGTTCCGTTTTAAATACTGAAATACTAAATAAGATGGATAACACAAAGGTGGGGTGAGTGGTGCTGGATGGTGATGGGAAAAGGAATTATCTGTGGGATTGAGTGTAGGTATGTTTGAACATTTTTAAGGATTGTATGAAATGTATGTTTGTATGCTTGTATATTCGCAATATGTGTGTATTACTGCTGAAAAAAAAGTCCAGTTGGATCAGTCCAATCTAGTTACAGAATCATAGACCTTGGGCCAGTCACAGCCTCTTAACCTACCTCACAGGGTTGTTGTGCGGATTAACGAGGGGAGAGTAACCATGTGCTCATTGGGGGTGGGAAAGGTGCCATATAAATGCAATAAATATGCTCTTCTGCTTACCCGCTTAAGGAAGCTGGAGGTGCCAGCCAGATGGCGATGTCAGTCACTAGCCTGGCACCCAGAGATCTCCATGTGGTCGCAGCTGGAGTCTAATCAAATGCCCCAGGGACCTTGTTGTGCGGTCCGTGTACTAAGCTTGCAGTAGCGTAGTTCTACTCTGACAACACAGACCTTCAGGTACCTAAACAAGAGTCCCCGTTCTGAAGAGCCATTGTGATGCTTGAAAGGCAGCTTCGCTCTGGAATCCTTGACAAAGTCCGCATGACTCAGCTCACAGCGGAGGAAACATTACGGAGCACACTAGTAAGAACGATCTAGAGAAACAGCTTCAGTGTTTCCCAGGCAGACGCAGAATCTAACCAATTTCACCCGCCCCACCTTCCGCTAGCTGCTACCACAAGGAGGAACCCACTAACTGAAAACAGCTTTCCAGGGGTTCAGTAAGCCTCTGGTTTCTCCTGCCTGTGGCTACAAAAGCCAGATTGGTCAATCACCTGGGAAGTCACAACACTTGGTTCTCCAGCCGGCTGCCTTGGGCTTAGTGGGTCCCCCGTCCTGCAGGTCTCGTTTCCTTTTGGCTTCTTCCACCAAGAACGAACTACCGTTCCGCTTAATAGCCTGAAACACCTTGAAGCAAAATGATGGGTTTTCATGTTGGAAACATCGGAAGCTGACTTCTGAAACTCAAAATTGCGGCAGCAAAATTCACGTCGGGGCTTTAGTGGCCATTAATACCTGCTGCTTCCCTGGTCCATTGAAGTCCGCTGGTGTGCAACTTTCAGAGCTACAGCATTTCTCCTGTAACTATCACTCATTAAACAATACTTCGGGCCAATACTTAGAGCCGCTCATGTTTCATTCACAGCATAATCCTGTATGCCTTCAGATAGTAATACAACAAAAGCCACTGTCAGCAGCAAAGAGATAATGAGTGTTTTTGTCAAGACTACTGAAAAGCATCTTGTATTATGCAAACATTTCAGTAATAAGAAAAGAAGCCTGCATATCCCTACATAATATTGTTACTTCAGTAGCAAATGGTTCAAAATCTGCTTGCCGAACAGTATTAATTTCTCTTGAACGTCATATTAAGCAGACTAACGCAGCTAGTTTTCAATGGCAGCAAATACTTAAAGAGCCAAGATAATGCCTTATCAGCAATTTGGCTAACAAAACCTCTTAGCAGTGGTTAACAATTCAGGAACAGGCCTCCCCACCAGAGCCGAATTCCTTCCCTCAATGCAGAGTTAAGTGGTTCATCAACACGTACAATATTATTGCTATTTATTTGTAAAGAGTAAGTTGAGAGATCCCCGCCCCTAGGGGCTTACAATCCAGAAATCAAAATAAGGGATAAAAAGGGAGAATAAGGTTAAAACACTTAGCTGCTTAACCAGCATCAGAGACAACAGCTTGCAATAGGAAACAGAACTAATTGTGACCCAGCTACACAGTTTTTTCTCTTCGCTGAACTACAATTCTCACATTTTTCTTCACTTTCCACTGCCAGTTAATTGTCCCTTATCCTTTCCTGGTTTCTCTAGTCAAGCTCTCTTCTCTGCCTCCTCAACTGCCCATTTAGCTGCAAGGTGCATAGGAAATATTCATGAATATCTGTGAAAAGTATTACACTGGAATTCAAAACCCATGTCAAGTTATGCCCTTAGATTATATACCGCATTCCATTTTTATATTCAGTACAAGTTACCACAAGTGTTACGGGTGCGGGGGGGGGGGGGGGACGCACACCCTGAAATGGTAGCAAGAGGAATATAAATTTTTAGATGCCTAAGAAAAAGGTTATCTTGACTTAAAGTAAGACGAAGGGCAAATTTTCTGCTGAATTGGACAGACAATACAATAAGCAGTGAGTTAAGTTACAGGGGAGTCAAAGGAAGAAATTTCTGCTTCTGGAAACATCAAGAAATGGACAGAATTAAAGTTAAGAAAACACAAGAGTCAGGAGCAGCTTGTCCCGGATTTGAGGACCGACCTAGTTCTATTTATCATGTTCTTATTCTGCCTTTCCTCCAAAGTCCTCAGGGCAGCCTATTCATTTTTTCCCCAATTTTATCTTCACAGGCACCCTGTGGGGCAGGTCAGATGGAGAGACTGTGACTGTTTGAAACACGTTTTTCTGTTATTCCAGCTGCGGTAGTTCAGGGGTGGGGAATCTTGCACCCAGGGGCCAAGTATTGACCCATCGCTGTCATGCAGGCCCTTCCCTTAAAATTCCCCATGTGAGAATGTGGCTCTCAGGACCAAAAATCCTGCCTCCCACCCCCTGCTCTGACGGAACATTTATTGCATTCAGACCCAATTCTGGGGGGACTTTTTGCACACACAAAGCAGAGCCTCTCTTACGCCTCAATCCTATGCGCATGTACCTGGAAGCAAGACACAGCGGGCCTTGCATCTGAGTAAACACACGTAGGGATGCACTGCTCACAATTGGCACCATGACTTTCCCACATTATGCACCTGCAGACCAAAAAATCTCACTGGTGCATAACGCAACTCTCAGACTCACTAACAAATGGTCCTCGCTGCGATGGGGAAGGCTTGAAAACCAGACAAGATCCAGAGTTCAAAAAGTTCCTGCTGAAAGCAAATGCGAAGGCTACGTACACATTACAGTGATGGCTAATAATAATAATAATAATTTATTATTTATACCCCACCCATCTGGCTGGGTTTCCCCAGCCACTCTGGGCAGCTTCCAACAAAACACTAAAGTACAATAACCTATTAAACATTAAAAGCTTCCCTAAACAGGGCTGCCTTCTGATGTCTTCTAAAAGTTTGGTAGTTATGTTTCTCTTTGACATCTGGTGGGAGGGCGTTCCACAGGGCGGGTGCCACTACCGAGAAGGCCTTCTGCCTGGTTCCCTATAACTTCACTTTTCGCAGCAAACTTGGCCCTCCAGCTGTTTTGGGACTACAACTCCCATCATCCCTAGCTAACAGGACCAGTGATCAGGGATGATGGGAATTGTAGTCCCAAAACAGCTGAAGGACCTAATTTGGCCATCAGTGCAATTAGCAGCTTTAAAAATGTAGCAAGTTCACCCCACCCCACCCGTGTTTCATCACTTTTTTACATTGTGGTTCTTCTTCTTCTTCTTCGGTGATCACTGGTAGGCGAGTAAGTTTGTCTTCCATAAGCACGGTTTCAACCATGAGTCTGTAAGTGACTGTGGAGGCCAATTCTAGACCCACACGTCCTTCCACAGTGGGGACACTGGTTCCCGGGCAGCAGTTGATCACGGTGTGGTTTTGCCAAGCGTGCCTTCCTCTTAGCACGTTTCCCCCTTACGTCCTGAGTTCGACACCAGTGGTGACATCTTCACCAGATGGCATTATTCAATTTGCTTCCCCGTGCTAAACTCCTATTCAATGAAGCTGTCGTCTGTGCATGAGGAAAAATGCACCAAGCAGGAGTATTTCTCAGGAAGCTGCAGGACACATATAAATTTTGCCAAGCCTCATGTGTACTTTGCTTCAAAAACCAGCAGCAGGAGTGCGTCGGATCTGGAGCAAATGGCAATGAAAACACAGCCGAAAGCTTCTAAACTCCTCCTCCCGTCACACAGGCGAAGAAGAGGGCAGAGGAGAAGGTATCACCGGGTCAGGCTTTCCCAAACTTGGGTCTCCAGCTGTTTTGGGACTACAACTCCCACCATCCCTAGCTAGCAGGACCAGTGGTCAGGCATGATGGGAGTTGTAGTCCAAAAACAGCTGGAGACCCAAGTTTGGAGAACCAGGCGCTAGACCAGGGTTTTGCATGGCTTGCAAATAGGACTGAGTAGGACTGTACAAAAGCAGGATAGAAAAGCTTTCAATAGTAAGAAGAACGAAAAAGGGTGGTCAGTATCAGCTAGGGTCAACAAGACAGAAACAAAGTTTGCCGTTATTTCTTTAATTATTATAAGCATTATTTTATATGGTCACTTAAGTGAATAAAGCACATTTCAAGTTGTATACTCAGAGTGCTGTTTTTTTTTGGGGGGGGGTTAAGGATTAAAAAGATACCGGTACTCACTATGAAGTGCCACACTTTTAACATTTGGAGAGAGAAAAGGCCCAGTACTGCGTACTGTTGAGTAACCACAGAAAAAAGCCTTATATATTCAGATCTTCAAAGCAACTTAGTGATACGGGTCACTAATACTGCCCAGTGATTATTTTTTCAAAAAAGAGTATCATATAAAGCATTCCAGAAGAACTAGAGCATGGGTAGGCAAACTAAGGCCCGGGGGCCGGATCTGGCCCAATCACCTTCTAAATCCGGCTTGCGGACAGTCCGGGAATCAGCGTGTTTTTACTTGAGTAGAATGTGTCCTTTTATTTAAAATGCATTTCTGGGTTGTTTGTGGGGCATAGGAATTCGTTCATTTTTTTTTCTTTCCAAAATATAGTCCAGCCCCCCACAAGGTCTGAGGGACAGTGGACCGGCCCCTTGCTGGAAAAGTTTGCTGACCCCTGGACTAGAGGAAACAGTTCTCATTTCACAGTGAATTCATTATTTTCACATGTTCCTTGGTGTCCCTGTATATCAGAGCTTCCCAAACTCTGTGTCGTGACACATTCGTGTGTCGGCTGCAGTGTGTAGGGGCATCGCACAACCACCCCACATTCCCAGGGTTTGGAAAGGCGTTAGTTTAACCTCTGGTTTGCTAGTAAAACTGAATAACTGTATAGCAAAATGATGCAGAATTGAGTTACCACGTCACGAAATGATGCATGTCTAAAAAGTGTGTCACCAACGTGAAAAGTTTGGAAAGCTCATCTGTAGATGGATAGGATTGAAAATGTTTTCAAAGCCCTCAGACAGAACATCATTCCTTCAAGAGGGCAATTTGCAATTACAGTGGTACCTCGGGTTACATACGCTTCAGGTTACAGACGCCGCTAACCCAGAAATAACACCTCGCGTTAAGAACTTTGCTTCAGGATGAGAACAGAAATTGTGCAGCAGTGGTGCGGCAGCAGCGGGAGGCCCCATTAGCTAAAGTGGTGCTTCAGGTTAAGAACAGTTTCAGGTTAAGAACGGACCTCCAGAACGAATTAAGTATTTAACCCGAGGTACCACTGTGTTTCAAAAACAGCTTTGTCTCCACCCCTCCTTTTTCTTGCTCACTAGCTCTCTCAAATGAAGGCTTCCGTTGTGGATCCAACACAAAATTACCTGGGAGTAAATCCCTTCAGACCCAACAGGGCTTACTTCTGAGTAGACATGCACCAATCAGCATCATCGGCCAAACAAGCTGCATGCTCCAAATGAAGCAGAAGAGCGCAGGAGATGTTCAGTTTTCACAATGCCTACATTTTGACTTCACCCCCAAAGCTGCACCCCTCCCTTGTCTCCCGAGACAGACGGATGCCAGCAAAATATTGCAGACCGATATCATAATTAACCTTGCAGGGGTGGGAAGATGAGAGGTTTCTAATTATCATTTGTGCTATTTGCTATTTAAAGATTTGAAACAAATGCGAGCTTGAATTTGATGGCGTAAGCATTTTGCAAATTTGGCTTTTCGTACCCAGGGACAACGAAATGCAGTGTTAGAAACCTGAAATGACATTTCTGCCTGTTGTTTCTTCCCTGTTTGTATCCTGAAAACCCATCTTATATCAATGGTCAGAGCAAATGCCAGAACCTCACACATCGTGTAGCAACTTGCTCCCTGCTCCATGTCGCTGCTCTTCCTACTATCAGCCCTTGCAAACTCGTTTCTGACTTTCCCTTCCATGCCCTGTAGCCCCTTTGTCCTGCAACTGGCCAGCCCTGCTGCACTCCAGACTCCCACCCCCCAATTCTAACTTTATCTGCCTTGACTTCCTTCTTCTGCTCCATCCATCAGCTCAAGCGGTTAAAGTTGGCCACAATTCGAAGCAAATGCAAGCTGAACTCTACGTAACAGGAAGCATTGGGCAACTGTTTACTGTAGGTGTATTGGTTTGCCGACAGGATCACAGGCAGATCGAGGAGATCTGTGGCTGATCACCAAAGAGTTCTTACTCCCAATAGTGTAGCAACAACAGCAACTGCCCCCCCAACCCAACAACTAGGCTGCTTACACAAAGAAAAGTTGAGAGGACCCATAAATGCATTTTACTGCATCGACGCAAAGAATTGCAAAGTTGGAAGGGACCCAGATGGTCATCTAGTCCAACCCGCTGCAATGCAGGAATCTTGCCCACAGCTGTCCCTGGATGGGCTTGAACCACCAACCTTCTGGTTAACTGCCAGATGCACTGTCCCACTGCGCCACAGAGGACTGATACTGGGAACAAATTCCTGGGCAGAGACCACTCAGAGGCGCCACGCTCCTTAAACTGTAAGTTAAACCCACATCAAGCCACTATTTTGCACTTGGAGCAAGTGCTAAACCTCAGGATTCTACCGGGGGGGGGGGGGGGGTGTCACTGATCCCACAAGTATGCCCACCTATTCTTCTACGTGATTTTTTGCAAATTGTAAATGGTTATGGCTGAGGAATACTCAGAATCAGAACAAGCCAAGATGAAGGGAGGGACAAGAGGAATAATGACAGATTTATGAGTAAACAGAGGACAGAACTGGGGTTTTTTTTGGGGGGGATGCCATTTCCTATTAGTTTAAGTTCTAGGTGACCCAACAAAGTTAAGCGCACCAAGACTGAGGGACTTCATGCTTAATTCTGACTGCTGCCCACATTACGTAACCGTAAGGGATTGCTTCAATTAGGCCTTTTGCATTTTAATCTTTGTTAATGCTTTGGGCACATTCATTACACGTGGCCTTTGTACATTAGATCAAAAATCAAAACTGGAAAACAATGCTTCCATATGCAAGAACCAATCAGGGATAGCAGAGATCCAAGATCCATTGAAAGATCACCTATTAGACTTCACTCTGCTGTCTAAAGGAGAGTCCAGCTGGGTACAAGATGGAGTCAAGACATTGCAAGCCTTCAATGATTTACAGGAGAGTGTGCTTAAACATGCAATTAGTGGATTTACCGTATTTTTCACCCTATAAAAAGGTAAAGGTACCCCTGCCTGTACGGGCCAGTCGTGACCGACTCTAGGGTTGCGCGCTCATCTCGCTCAAGAGGCCGGGAGCCAGCGCCGTCTGAAGACACTTCCGGGTCACGTGGCCAGCGTGACGAAGCTGCAACTAGCAAGCCAGCACCAGTGCCACACACGGAAACGCCGTTTACCTTCCCGCTATAAAGCGGTACCTATTTATCTACTTGCACTTAGGGGTGCTTTCAAACTGCTAGGTGGGCAGGAGCTGGGACCGAACGACGGGAGCTCACCCCGCCACGGGGATTCGAACCGCCGACCATACAATCGGCAAGTCCAGGCACTGAGGTTTTACCCACAGCGCCACCCGCGTCCCTCTTTTCACCCTATAGGACGCACTTTTCCCCCTCCAAAAATGAAGGGGAAATGTGTGTGCGTCCTATGGGGCGAATGCAGGCTTTCGCTGAAGCCTGGAGAGCGAGAGGGGTCGGTGCGCACCGACCCCTCTCGCTCTCCAGGCTTCAGGAAGCTATCCGCAAGTTCCCGCCAGGCTCCCAAGGCTTGCGGAGAGCAGTCTGTTCTGGGGGCTGGGGTCGGGGGAAGCTTAGGCTTCCCCCGCTGCAGCCCCGCGCCTGGGGGGAAAATAATTTTTTTCTCTTTATTTCCCCCCCAAAAAAAAAACAACTAGGTGCGCCCTATGGGCCGGTGCGCCCTATAGGGCGCAAAATATGGTAATTACCTGCCTCATACATAGGGTAAAGGCAGTATGGGCTTTCTCTTGCAGCAAGAAAACTTAGGAATAAATGCCACTGTGTGGTAGTGAGATATGTAAAACCAAGTGAGTTATGTATTCATTTATTTAATAATGTTTAGATACCGCTTAACTCCAAACAAAACAGAACAAAATACCCTCTGTGTGGTTTATGTACCAACAGGGCATGAGGATCGCGTTGCCTTGTCCCAGGCCCAACTCGCACACTGACTATCTGGGTCTATGCTAAATCCCATCTTTAGAATAATGAGGCTAAACGGTTTTATATTTGGGGCTGCGAGCTCGTTAAAAAAAATAGGAGGCCTTTTGGGATGAACTGTTTCAGCAGTTAAGCTTTTATTAGGCTTCAGTTGCCATCTGAAATCATGGCTGTTGCTATGAAAAGGGACGCACAAGTTGTCCGTTCTTGGTAACAAGAGTGAAAGGACGCCATGAGAATGCGACGCATGCATGCGACAATGCTCAGAGCGACGCACCTTTCAGCTCATGCTGCCTCCATCCACTCAAGGGAGAAGCCGGTACATAAAATCAACATTTCTAACATGGGCTGCTCTAAAGGCAGCAGCTTATTTCAGAATATATTAGACACCTGTGCATTAACTAAATAACTGTCATGCGTTTGAGGAGTGGGTGAGCTGTACACCTGAGCCCCCGCCCTCTAATTCCTGGATCCCACATGGATTCAATTGCTGGAATAGCCAGGCTGGCCTGGTAATGGCCCACTAAGGGTTGCTAAGGGAACAAAGGAAGTGGCTCTGTGCCAGAGAGCGAATGGGTGGGCTTTTCTCCCTCAACTGTCTGGTAGACAGAAGGACAAAAAGGCAGAGTTGAGAGTGATGTGTGCTATAAGCTGGATGCAAAACCTCTGAAATGCAGAGAGAGGAAGCCAGCCTTGATTTCGGCTGGAGTCCGAGGCTGTGGCTATGGGAGAAGCAGGACCTCCTGGTAGGCTCAGGTGGTATAGATGTCTAAATAAACAATATATCCTAAAGCCACCCATGTCTCCTTTCCAAAAGGAAAAAACAAACTGGGTAAGTGCCTGGAATCCCTCGGATCTCGCACAGCTCACTTATAGTCAAGAACTATATAACCAGTTTTCCCAGTAGTGATGTATGGAAGTGAGAGCTGGACCATAAAGAAGGCTGATCGCCGAAGAATTGATGCTTTTGAATTCTGGTGCTGGAGGAGACTCTTGAGAGTCCCATGGGCTGCAAGAAGATCAAACCTCTCCATTCTGAAGGAAATCAGCCCTGAGTGCTCACTGGAAGGACAGATCCTGAAGCTGAGACTCCAATACTTTGGTCACCTCATGAGAAGAGAAGACTCCCTGGAAAAGACCCTGATGTTGGGAAAGATGGAGGGCACAAGGAGAAGGGGACGACAGAGGACGAGATGGTTGGATAGTGTTCTCGAGTTTGACCAAACTCCGGGAGGCAGTGGAAGACAGGAGTGCCTGGTGTGCTCTGGTCCAGGGGGTCACGAAGAGTCGGACACGACTAAACGACTAAACAACAACAATATGACCTGTGCTACTTTTCTAGAAAAAGAGGTGTTGGACCTCACCATGAACTTCTCCCTTGTTCTCCACCTGAAAGATGCCAGAGTTGAGGTCCGGTGAGTTCTGGCTGGGGGAAAAAAAGGCCCTGTGTATAACTGTCTATTTAACATTCCTTCACAATTTATCATTTTTTTGTTTTCCTCCGATGCGCTCGCAACCTTGTTTATTTTCACTTCCCCAAAAATTATTTCTGTTAAAAAAAAAAGATGGGATATAAATATTTTTTTAAAAAAAAAATGCCTTAAAGGTGATTTCCAACGTGCTTCATATAGGGTGCATGTTTTATTTACTTTCCATGCATCTTTTTTCTGTCCTCCTTCCACTTCCGTGTTATTTTGACGGTATTAAGATGGCAAGACTTTCGGACGGGGGCTTTGTCACATTTTAAGGGCTGTGCAGTTCACTCCACACAAAAATTGTATTTTTAAATTCCTGTCTTATTTGCGAGTACACAAGGGGAACTCCTACGCATTGCAATCGAGAGACAAAATATAGTCGAGCAATGATGCAATAGCTAGAACACAGCATCCTACACATTCATGCCAAAATGAACTACTTGCATTAAATTAGTTAAGTGCCCACCAGGCTTTTTTCTTTCTTTTTTCATATTTCCAGTAAAGAAGCTGGAATTAGTTATAAGTGCCTGGTACACATGCCGAGTTTGCCTCCCCAACTGCACGGCCCAGAGCTTTTTTCCTATAGAGGTCAGCTTCTGTTGGAGAACAGCTCACTGTGTGGCAGAGGGACAACAGGTGCAATAATAATAATAATAATAATAATAATAATTACTATTACTATTACTATTACTGCTACTGCTACTACTACCCTGAGTGACAGAGGGAGAGTGGAAGCGGGAAGGGGGGGAGGCAATTGATCTGTATGAAGTATTGTCTCCCCACGCCTCTTTTAAAAAGAATCATAATAAAATCCGAGAACTGGAAGGGATCACGAGGGTCATCTAGTCCAACCCCCTGCAATGAAGGAATCTTTTGCCCAATGTGGGACTTGAACCCACAGCCCTGAGATTAAGAGTCTCATGCTCCACTGACTGAGCTACCCCAGCAGCAGTATCAATAATAATTTTAAAGTGTTTTACAAGCTTTGATTGTAAGCTCTGCAGCTGAACTGGGATTCAAAACTAGCTTCTATTTACTGAATAGCATGGATCCCAGAGTGATATAAAAATTATAGAGCAATACATTGTAAAGTAGGACTCACTGGCTGGGACTGCAGCCCAAGTTATCTGGAGGGTGTCCAGACTAGTGAAGGCTGAATTAATTAAAGGAATGCACTAAACCAAGGATAGGGAACCTATAGCTCTCCAGGTGCCATTGGAACTGTACTCCCAGGCAGTGTTAGAAATTAGCCAGGCGCCAAATGCATTTTGCAACTGGCGCAGGTCCAACTCCGACCAAGTGGAGATCTCTGGATGCCAGGAAAGCAAAATGTCACTTAGAGAAGGATCTGAAATATTGTCATTTGTTTTATTCTGGGTTGTTTTATTTCACGTTTTAATGTGTTGCAAACTACTTTAAGATTTGTTCTTTAACATCTAAAGAGGAACAGAAATGAAATTAATAATAATAATAATAATAATAATAATAATAATAATAATAATAATA
>JAXCMG010000061.1:1695460-1775770 GCA_034642415.1 Podarcis siculus
TAATAATAATAATAATAATAATAATAATAATAATAATAATAATAATAATAGAACTCCATCACAAAAGGGCACCTTTTTGTGGTGACCGTAACCTGAGTTTAAGGTGCCATTTGGTGGTGAAATTCTATAGCTGAGTTTCTAATGCTGTCCATCATCCGTAGCCACTGGCTTGGCTGGCTGAGGACAACAGAAGATGGAGACCAGACTCTCCACAGCCTTCCTCAACCTGTGGGTCCCCAGATGTTGTTGAACTACAACTCCCATCACCCCTAGCTAGCAAGGCCAGAGCTCAGGGATGATGGGAGTTGTAGTCCAACAACATCTGGGGACCCACAGGTTGAGAACCGCTGCTCCAGAACATGGGTAGGCAACCTAAGGCCCGGGGGCCGGATGCGGCCCAATCGCCTTCTAAATCCGGCCCATGGACGGTCTGGGAATCAACGTGTTTTTACATGAGTAGAATGTGTGCTTTTATTTCAAATGCATCTCTGGGTTATTTGAGGGGCATAGGAATTCGCTCGTTTTCCCCCCAAAATATAGTCCAGCCCACCACATGGTCTGAGGGACGGTGGACCAGCCCACGGCTGAAAAAGGTTGCTGACCCCTGCTCCAGTATATCTGGAGTCACAAGTTCACCACCCCTGAGCTGAAACAAAAATAATTCTCTGCTTACAGGTATGAATGTCTACTCATAAGTAACCCATTGAGTTCACTGTAAGCATGCATGAGATTGCAGCCTTAGTTCATTTGAAAGAATGTGGTAGGAAACATGAAGGCATCTCAAATAGAAGTTAAAGATCCAGTTCTGGATTGTGGTGAACTTTTAAAAGGATTGTTTTTCACCAAGCTATATTAAATTTTTACACCACCCTTTATTCATTGATCCCAGGGAGGTTTACAGCATAAAAATGAAAAAAAGAAGTAGAAATTGTGTCTCAAACTAGCAAACAGGCACAAAATAAATTTTATTAATAGAAACCAGAACAAAATATTTGGAAACTGCTTCCGCAGTACATTTCTTTTCCTGTTTCACTTCCTATTCAAAAGCACAGTGGTTCAACTTTAAAGATGCCAGCATATCAATAAATCACACTTTTAACACTTTCAAAATGGACTTTACAAATATAGTGGCACCCTGGTAGCAAGCTACCACAGAGAACTAAATAGAGGATAAAATTACAGCCTTTGCAGTAAATTCGCTTGCCTTTTAAACCCAGGGTTGTGATATGAACAGAGCTGGTATCCTCAAGCGGTGCAATACATAGTATTATATTGCCTTTGATTTCTACCAATATTCCAGGTCTTAAAAGTTTATTGCTCAGCTGACTTAAAATGGGCAGGAAGGCGGGGGGCGGGTGGGCGACTTCCAGAAGCAGAAAGTAAAGGGGAAACTAAACAGAAATCTTTAGTACTTTAATAGTGCACACATAACGTTTCCCTTTTTGCCACAAAATCGTCTTCTTTTTTAAAAGCATATTCAGTACAGGGAATGTTCTTATAGCTACACAAATCTAAATCTATTGTAATGGAAGTGCTGCATTTTCGCTCTTGAAAGGTCAGGCACAACATTAATTAATCAGCTCTCATTAAAAAAGTAACAAAAATAGGCTGAAAGATGCAAAATGTCTTGTCCTCTAGGCATGGTTCCCGATTCATACTGAACTTTTTCTTCCTTTGCTGCACATTCTACAAGTGAACTGGTGAATGGCCTCCTAAGGTGGAAGTGAGATTTCCTGTAAACTGCTGTCCAGGATTTAGGAAAATACTATCTCATAATTAACATACTTTTTTCTACTTAAAAGGACACAAACTTATCGATTTTCTTCAACCATGCCAGTTTACAGCAACAAGGAGCAACTTGCTCCTCAACAACCAACGTCAAACAATAATAGGATCACAGAAGGGAAGGAATGAAGAGGTTCCAGGTCCAAATTAAAGAAACATGGAATTGCTTGTTTTGAGAGCAAAGGACAGAAACGTTCAAAGAAAGCAGCAACTTGCAACAATTTGGTAAGAGGCTTTGGGAGAAAGTTGGCCGCCATTAGCCAATCTGCTCCAAACACTCTCAACTGGAGGCAACAGACAATGATGGGAGCTGGTTTGTGTAAATAACATCCTCATTATTCCTGAACTGCATCACACAATGCTGAAAGTAAGGGGTTGCATGTCTGAATGCTCACCCATTACATGGAGACA
This sequence comes from Podarcis siculus, assembly GCA_034642415.1. Taxonomy (NCBI): domain Eukaryota; kingdom Metazoa; phylum Chordata; class Lepidosauria; order Squamata; family Lacertidae; genus Podarcis; species Podarcis siculus. Next base: position 1,697,657 of record JAXCMG010000061.1, read on the forward strand.
GGAAACCGTCCTAGGATGCAGAAAACTGTGTCAGAAAAGGGCTTTGCATACCCTTCTAAGATATGCTGTTTTTATTCAAGGCGTTTGTTGTGGGAAATCAACTCAGGGATTCACAGATTTTGAATGGTCACCACAGATAAGACCTGGTTCTTCCTGCAGACTGGGGCCTTGTCTCCTATGTCACGGAAAGCTTCAGAGTGCCTTCAAAGCATGGTGCGACATGGCCCAGACCAAATTACCCTCATAGGAAGTGGTCACATACCTGCATAAGGATATTTTTTTTTCCAACCAAGCCCAACAGGCATTCTCCAGGGTGTCAGGAAGAGGTCTTTCAAATTATATGATTCTTTAAATGGAAAAGACAGGAATTGGTTTTCTGCATGCAAAACAGGTGCTCTACCCATGAGCTGTCTACCTCCTCAGCCTTGTGTGCCCGTCTCCCATCCAGGCACAGACCAACTCCAGACCTGCTTAGCTGTGTTATGGCTGCTCCTTTATGTGACTTTAGGCTCCGCTGATTCTATGAACTGGTCCTAATAAACAGGTTATGGCCATAATAAACAGGTCAGGTAGGAAAGAAAAGAAAAAAAGACAACCGGAGAAGCATATAAGTGTTTTACAGTTTTTAAGAAACTAAAATGGAAGGTAATGCCAAAAAGGCAATAACGGTTTAATGATTGTTACTTCAGTTTTATGCAAAGCTGTTGAAAACAAAATCTTTCACGGCATGCAACAATTACAAGACCAGATGATTCTTTTAAAAAGACTTTATAGGAAAATAGAGCCTTTAGTTCAGTGAACAGAGTTCCTATGTTAAACCTCGGCATTTGCAATTGAAAGATATCGGCTAACAGGGCCAGGAAAGACCTCTACAGTACTTGCAACACAAGATCTCGAAAAGGCCACTGGTCTCCAAGTGATGGGTTGGTTCTCAAACTTGAGTCTCTGGCCGTTGTTGGACTACAACTCCCATCATCCCTAGCTAGCAGGACAAGTGGTCAGGGATGATGGGAGTTGTAGTCGAACAACGGCCAGAGACTCAAGTTTGAGAAGCACTGCGATTAATGGTTCACCACCTGACCTATCTCGACCTACGGTGAGTTGCTGCAAAAATACAATCGCCATACAAAGATATGGTAAGAAACAAAAAGGTCAGCTGCCAAATGCGCCCTTCAGCTAAAGGCTGGCCTGGGGTCCAAAAATGTTGAGATATTTCCAGTGCAGACAAGACTTGGGGCAATATTTGGGGCAACGGTCCTCTCCTGGTTTAAGGAAGGAGCCTTATTATGTTCCAACCTGCAAGGTGACATTCGCAAAGCACGACGATGCATCTCTGCAGCAAAGCACATGGTTCTCCCCAAGATGTTCAATAACTTTCATTCATCTATAATGGCCTTTATAGACAGCAAGTATTTTGAGGACCGCAAACTATCCATCATGTTTGTTCCACATGCTGTTATTTACCTCAAACTCCTTGGCATAAGCAAGTTCAGGAATACATTTACTCCGAAACGCAAACCAGCTTTGAGTATAGCTGGGCAGGCTGCTCCGAAAAGTCTTATCAAAGGAATAGCAACATGTACAGCCTATTAGCGAAGGGATATGTTAGAAGGTCTTGGTGGAATGGTCTTAATTACCCAAAGCTGGGAGGCAGCAGGGCCTCCAGATGTTCCTTTATTTTAGCCGTCTTTCTCATTCAGTAACTTCAAAGGCCCACCAAACACAAAGGACATCCTGATTTTCAAAGCAGTGCCGGAACACCATGTCCCTCTGCGATGCAATCCTACACCCAGCTCCCCTGAAAGAAGTCCCACCAAGTTCAATGGGACCTACTCTCAGGTAAGTGTGCAGCGGCCTACAAGGGCCTTCGCTCTTCAAATGCAGACCTAACGTTGCTCATGGATTCCTTTGAGAATGCCAGGGCAAAGGGAGGGGGGCAGTGGATCACTTGATTGCCGCCATGGAAAGCATGAGATCACATCCTAAAAGCAAAAGAAAATAGCCGAAGCCCTCACGGCAAGAGCTCACACTGCACAATCCAAGAGATTTCAGCAAACAAAAGGCGGAAGGAAGGGTGGAGCGGCGCCACACAAGCACACAGAAGTTTGCCACAGAAAGAGCCCTGTGAGGAAGTGCTGTTACATGCACGGTTGTCTCAAGAAGAAACCAACCGTCTAGTTGGTTTCCTTCTACCACTAGACACCCAGGAGAAAACTTGCAACCTGATAAACTGAGGTGGAGGCCAGAAATGCCTCCCTTACAATGAGAGAGGCACATTACATGCGCCACCAGGAGGTATGGATGCATCACAGGCGAGAGAGTGCGCAAGCCCCTTGCTCCAGGGCAGTTTTATTGAACAGAAATCCCTGGGAATAAAGAGGCTGTAGAGGCTGTTGACATCCATGGCAGTAAAATGAAACAAAGCTGTCTACAATATCTGCTTTCTGTAGGTCGTTCTGTGAATTTTACAGAATTGAAAAGAGACTCTGAGCACATTTTTCCTGCTTAGCGTGATATCACGGAAGTGGAAGGGGCAGAAAACTCTCTCCTGTAACAAACCTCACTCTTCATTCTGCTTGATGCTGACAGCACAGGGCCCAGCTGCTCCTGGAAGGTTCAAAGATCTCGCTGCCCTAATTAGTTGCCATGAAATAATTTATGAGTAGCAACTTAAAGTCAGACATCGTTATCCTATGGAAGGAGAGTATCTTAATACATGTAAGAAACAGCAAATTATTAGTATGGATTCGCCCTAGGTGATAAAGCGAGGTGTGCACATATAGCATGTCAAAACAGAAAAATACTTATAGATAACAAGTGATGAAAAACCAAATTATTCCTCTATACATTTACAGAGCCCACCCATGCAACTGCTGACTCGGTCCATTCAATATTTTAAAATGCACAAATCAGTCTAAAAGGTCCTTTTAAATTTCAGTTGAACTAGGCCATTCCCCAACACTGTGGCCTAGTCAGAACTTGCTGATTACAAAAAAAACACATAAATGGAAGAAGGGAAATTCAGATGGTTTCAGTAGACAGCACTAGAAAATACAAGTGATGTTTTGGGACTCTACCCCCCCCCCCCCCCGCCCCAGTAGTGGAAAAGAAATAAAGAAAAAGAATTACAATTGTGGGTGAAGTTCTGATACACTCACAGGACAATATCCAGCCAAAGAGTAATTGAGTTCAGTGTATGAGTTCAGCATATCCTTTAATCTCTCCCGCTAAAAAATGGGGGGGGGGGGGTGAAGTGTTTAACTTTACCCAGACTATACCTTTAAACTGCATACTTCAGATGTTTTAAATACACACGAAAAAACCATAGAAGTGCAAAAGCAACTTAAGTAAAAATATATAGCTCAAAACCCTGTAACTGATAAAAAAACTGTGGTTATCAAAACTGTCTTTGGAGGGAGTCACACCCTGGAATGAAAGTTTAGCTTTTGAGTCAGAAATATCGTAAGTAATTGCTGGTACTGCAAACTCAACTAGATGAATGCATCTGATTTTTGGTTTTCAATGCCAGCTCTTGCATGAAGTCCTGCTGGTACCTTTCACCTGCCTCTTGCTGCCCAGTCACTCAATTCCATAAAGAGCCCAGCTGCGGCAGAATAAAACTATATTATTATTTGCAAATTTTTGCTGTGATTGAGTAAGTGACATTTCTCTTTATTCACTGAAAGATGGGTGTCACATGCAGTTCATGAACTTATAGAACTTTCCATCATAATCAAGATAGTATATATATATATATTGTAAACTGGAGATTTTTTATACGGTGTGCAGAGTACACTTTAGAGCGTACCAAAGGGCAGGGCCCTGGGCCAAGCAGCTAGCAGTGAAATTCAAATAATAGGGGCAGGGGGAGAATGGATGGGCACACGGGGCCCAAAGGCTTCACAGGAAAGGTGGGCCTTGAAGAAAACAGAAGTTGGCACCAAGCAAGTGTTTTGGAAGGCTATTGAAAGCAGGCAAAGCAGCAAGGGGGAAAAGGCAGCCTCTTTTGAAGGAGCAGGAGATTTTCAGAAGGTGGAGCGGGAAGCTTTTAACTAATGATACAGAGGAATCAAGGCCTGATGCTCCCATTGAGGTTGCACTGTAAATTCCACTGAGTTCAATGGGACTTGCTTCCAAGTAAAAAGCTCTCTCTCATATATGTGTGTGTTTTACTGTTTATTTTAAACCTGGGCGTTTTAAACATTTTGCTGAAATTGTTTTGTGCGTTAATTTTAAACATGTCTGGATTTTATAACTGATGTCATGCTTGCAAGCCACTTGGAGGCCATTCTGGCCTGTAAGCGGCATAAAAATCAAGCACCGCCGACATTTATACACAAGGCTAGGCTCACCTGTAAGAAGGCAAGGGCAAAACTCAGTTGACAAGAAATAAGGTAAGGGGGGTCAAGTGCTCAGCTCCTTATCCACCCGCTTGCAAATCTCCCTTAGGCATCAAAATGCCTTCGGCTACCTTTCTCTTACATAAATTGTCTGCTTTATAAAATATCCCTCCTTTGTGGGGGCAGGTGAGGTGCCAGCATCAGGTTTAAGGCAGTGCAAGTAGTCCACCCCCCCACCCCCCAGGGCATAGCTGCCAACTTTTCCCTTTTTTTAAGGGAAATTCCCTTATTCCAAATAGAATTCCTCGCAAGAAAAGAGAAAAGTTGACAGCTATGCCCCAGGGTGCCAAGCCAAGGGGGTGCAAAATAAAATAAAATATTTAATGCAGGAACCTACTGAGAAGATGAACTCAAAAAGCAACTGTACCAAAAGGAATGTGCATCAAAATAAAAAAATATTTAGTGGGGGCCCCAGAATTTTGTCCTTGCTTAGGGTGCCATATTCCAAGAGTCTGTCCCTGAGCTATTTCCTAACCCCACAACTTAGCGGCATTCGCCTCTCCCGTTTCTAGCTAGCCTGGTGGCGCGGTTTTTGTCTTGACCCGCATCAGGCTGGGGTCCTTTCACACGTGCGGGCCGGGGAAGTCAGGTGCAGAGGCGCGGAAAAGGGGAAAGCCCCTGGAGCGACCGGCTGGTGGAAGGGTCGAGAGGAGGAAGAAGAGCTCGGGCGAAGGGGGGAGAGGGGCGAGAGAGCAGCCCCCAAGCCGCTTATCTAGGGCAACGCCGCCCACCCCCGCCCCCGGCAAGCGCCCCCCCCGCGGGGGGGGGGGGAGAGGCGCGCTTCCTCCCCAACTGCAGCAACCTCCTCCTTCCTCCCCCTTCCTCGCCCTCGGGCGCCCGTCTCCAGGCGCTGCCCGGGTCTCTCGCCCAGACGGAACAGATCCCCCCCCCCCCAAAAAAAACCCCCCCCCCCCCCCCCCCCCCCCCGTTTGGGCTGCTGCGCGGACGCCTCCATCGCCCTCCCCGGGGACAAGCGGCAGCTCCGGAGCAGCCGCCCGCCCGCCCCCGCCCAAGGCGCGCCAGAGACGAGGAAGGGGAGGCCACCTGCGGCCCCCCATCCCGGGGAGAGGAGCCGCCACCCCACCGCACCCCGCGCAACTCTGCAGCTCTCCGGACGCCCCCTTCCTCTCCTCTTTGAGTCTTCCCTGCGGGCGGCCACCCACCCCGCACACTTCTTTGCAGGATCAGCCCCCCTGCGCCCCCTCCCCCCCCCCCCGTGCAAAGGGGCCGCCTTTCCCACGCGCGCCTTCCCCGGCCCCCGCAGCGCAGGTAGAGCGCGTCAGGTCCCCGCGGCGGGGAGAAGGGTCCACCCCCCCCAGCCCACTCCGCGGGACTTGCTCCCCAGCGGACGGCAGGCTCCGCGCAAAAGAAACCCGCAGCTGCACCTCCCCGTCCAGGCAAGCGCCCGTCCCCGGAGGAGCGCGTACAATTTTGCCAGCCCGCCTCCCCCTCGCCCTGCCCGCAATCCTAGCCGTGGAGCCCAGCAAGCAGCCCGGGGATCCCGGAGCGGAGGAGGAAGTTGGCTGCGCTGCCGCCGCAGAGGCTGGAGGGCGCCGCGCTCGGCGGGGGCTCCGCCGGGCAGCGCCTCCCGCGCCGGGGAAGTTGGCCTCTTACCGCGGCTTGTTGGGCTGCTTCTCTGGGCGACTCTCTCTTTCTCTTTCTATCCCATCCTCAGACTCCAACGCGCGCAGCACACCCCGCGCAGAAGCCGCCTCGCCGCCGCCGCCGCCGCTCGCACTTCCTCTTCCTTCCTCCTGCTGGCCGGAGACGCGATTTGCATCTGCAAAGAAGCCTCCCCCAAGACGATCTCTTAAAAACTCATCGTTTCTTTGGAGACGGAGAGTTGCTGCTGCTGCTGCTGCTGCTGCTTTTCGCCATGCATCCGCCTTCGGTCTTCACGGATTTAAATCGCCGATCCGCCGCGATCCTAAAGGCATGTTCCTTCGAAGTGCCGAGGGCTTTGCAAGCTTTGCGCAACGACGCGGATCCCGGGGATGGGGGACCCTTCCAACTTGCCAGGCCTTGGCGAAAAGAGAGCGGCGCGTAACGGTTCGGCTCGGCTGTCTCGGCGATCGGGAGGCACCTTAAAAAATAAAAACAAAGCAACGCGCCCTTTTGAGTGTGTTTTGCTGGAAAATGCTTCTGCAAGCCGGAAGAGTGTCGCGCAGGCAGGAGCAGCTTCCCATTAGACTTTGGAGGGTGGCTGGGGGGGATTTGCGGGCAGCGACTGGCCAAAACACTCGCTGCGCTTACGTGGGATTGACCCAAGATAACACTTGCTTTTTGGAGGAGTGTGCAAGCGCAGATCAGCAGCAGCGCGGATCCTTAGCAAGCGAGGGCGGCAGTGAGCACATTATGTCGCATATATAGAATTATTGTGGACTTGCAAGGAACCCCGAGGGGATATGTATTTATATACCTCCAATTTCAAATTTGTTTGCAACCAGCCATCGCTGTAGTTGAGCCTTGCAAGGCGTGCTTTGCCCCTCTTAGCAAGTGATGGGTGTTTATCTCCATGCTGTGAAAAGCTTCAGCTGCTGTTTTACTACACGTTAAGCTGTTCGTGAAAGGCGCAGGCAGAACTCTGGCCATTTCTTTTTGAGGCAGCTCCAGTTCAGTTTTCAGGAACTCCATAGTTCACACGTACATAGACAGAGTGTGAAAGGCAAGAGTAAGCAACTGCGTAGATGCAGCAGAGATTGCTCAGTGAAATAAATGAATAAAATTGAGTCAGATGAACGCACATACCTCCCAAACGTATCTGTGGTATACTAAGGAAACTTATTCTCCAGGTGTCAATTGTTTTGTGACCCAAAGACCACCATCCACACACCAGAGGCATTAGCAGGATTGCGGGGAACCCGAGCTTTGCAGGAAAGAGCCCTAAAGACAGAACTCTGAATCCGCACACTCCATTGCTGTGGAATGGAATGGAGTACTGTAAATCCTGAAAAGAAGGCATGGCTGAGTGGAAGGTCTCTCGTCCAGGCACTGAGCAGACCTAGACCTCACCAAGACCTGTCTGGCTGGTGCCCACTGGGGTTGATAGAGCAGAAGGCAGGGAGGCCAACAACGGCAGGCAGAATCAGATCATCCTAGTCTTGGCCCCTTCCTCCCTGCTGAGTCCTGCAATGAGGACACTGAGACTAGGGTACTCACAAATAGACCAGAAATAAAGTCGTCAGGTTCTGGAGTCAAGTGATTTTAAAATTGTGTTGAACATTTGCCTACTCTTCGGTCCCTTTTTAATTCCGTGGGATCTGTGTTTTGAGCATTAATCCTGGCCCGCATGCACAAAGGTTGCATGGCGGTTTTACGACGCCCGCTCTCTTGTGCATTTGTTCTCATTTGTTTCTGGGGAGGTTATACAACAGTGAACATTCATCCGGGTTTGTTTGCACAGAGATTCTACATTATCCTGTCCATACATCCTGGAGGCCACCTGACAGGATCTGAAAGACAGTGACTTACTAGTAAAAAAAAAAGATTTGTTCCCATTTGTGTTTCCTCTCCCTCTGGCCCAAGACACAGATGGAGAAGGATGCTCCTTCTCACGCTTGTCCCCTGCCACCATGGTCAGAGAGGGCGACAGCAACAAGGGGGGCTCTGAGGGCCCAGTGATCAACCCCCTGTTTGGGTGTAGACCTTGGCAGGGGCCCAGTGGTGCCAGTCCCTGATGCCAGCCCATGGGGGTCACCCTGCAAAATGAGATGGCAATAGAGGCAGGAGACCCAAACCAAAGTACTTATTCACTCATTCTATCATTAATTTTTAACATTCACTGCCACAAAAGTGCTGCGCTGGCTGATGTCTTTAAAAAGGGAGGGTGCATCCATCTATCTATCAGCTGCTATTAGGTCTGATGGCTGAATAGACCATCCCTGTTGAGAGAGAATGTGCCCCTGCAGACCAACTGCGGAGGCCTTGCTTGCCTGCACCGTGGCAGCATCTGGTGGCCAGCGATGGGAAAACGATGCTGGACTAAATGGACCCAGCAGGAATCTTCTTAAGTTCTTATGGGTCATGAATTATTAGTTTAAAGACATCATTTCGGTCTTGATCACTGCTGGTGCAGAAAGTATAGCAGATAAGCGACTGACTGGGAAGGTTTTGTCGGGCATGTGACAGCCAATCTGTTCTCAGGCACTAGTCAAAGCACGAGTTACCACATTTAAAGCCCTAAAACATTTTGGGATCAGAATAGTTAAAGGACCAAAATCCCACAGTTAAAATTATATGAAGAGGCCTATCAAGTCAGGCACCTATTTTCTTGCATTAATGAAACACTGGGTACGAATAAGGAGACTTTTATTGTATCAGTGTATTTAAAACAACAACAACAGAGAAGTAGCCTGTAAAACCAAAACACTACCCAACTGATTAAAAATCTGGAAATTCAGAAAATAAATGCTGGTGCCTGGTATATTCCCATTGATTCCTCTTGAGGGTCATCCTAAATTTTATCTGAAAGACAGGGAAATAGTCCTAAAAACCAATAAACTTACAAGACTGAAAGATTCTCACCAAAAGAATACCAAAATTTTCATCCTATTATTATCATAATCATTTTTATTTGTATACCACCATCCAAGGGTCACAAGGCAGTTCACAAAATAAAAATACAAAATGAGAACACAAAATACATAATAAAACGAAAACAGACCAATAATTCCCTGTCGCCCAAACCCCTTACCGTAAACACATTTAAAAGGCCATAGAAAGAGAAATGTTTTCACCTGGCGGCTAAAGATATATAATGCAGGCACTAGGTGAGCCTGCCTGGGGAAAGCATTGCATGAGAGGGGAGTCACCACAGAAAAGTCCCTTTCTCATGTTGCCAGCCTCCAACGTCTCATGGAAGAGGCACACAAAGAAGGGCCTTAGAAGATGATCACAGAGACCAGGTTGGTTCATATGGGGAGAGGCAGTCCTTGAGATATTGTGATCCTGAGCCTTTGGGGGCTTTATAGGTCAAAACCAGCACTTTGAATTGGGCCCGGAAACTAAATGTTAGCCTGTGCAGTTGGTTCATGCAGAAATTGTATTTTACTCGAGTCAGAATATAAAACACACACAAACCTCCTTTCCATTAGAGGGGATCTGGGGTGGCGGTCTTTCTTCTACATGCATGTTGTGGGAATGTATTAAAGTTTCTGACTTTCTGGGACTATATCGTTAATGAGAGCTCTAAACTAGTGTGGGCACAAGCAGCAGAAACACCAGTGTGTTGAATCTTTTCATTAGGGGGGGAAAGACCTGCAATGTAAGACTCTCATCGGTTTTCTGTTGACAGCAGCTCCACTTTGATAACCAGGTTTTCGAAAACTCTATGCAGCTTAAACTTCCAAAAATGGTTTAATAAGGTGTGGGAAATTGCACTCAAAAATTGACTCAACTCAACTGCTAGAGGTAAAAAAAAAAAGAAATAAACATTTTCAGCTGACTTTTGGGTGTTTCTAATGTAGACAAATATCTCTACAAATGAGCAATCTGCAGGATTCTGGAATATATGGCTACAATAAGACTCATATATTTGGAAAGATGCGTGTCGCTGTCAAATTATCAGGGGATTCTGTTACAACCAACAACTGTTCTCCTTTATGTTAGGGCTATCCAACTTTGCTATAAGATTTCTGTATTTGTAAAACTATTTACTTTTTCTTTTCTACGTTTGAGGCACTGATATTGGGAGTGATAGTCTATTTTCTGTATTAAGAAAAAAATAAACGAAGAACTATTTAAAAAATGGGGGGGGTGGAGAGAATAGTTAAAGGACCATTTGCTGCCATATGTTCCTACTAAGGGCCTTATGGGGAGAGGACCTCTTCCACATCTCAGCTAAGGTGTGATTGGCACAAACATGCGAAAGGATTTTCCATTTCTGGCACCCACCTTGCCTCAGCGCATCCATATGCCACCTCCTGAAAATTTATTTGGGAAGGTTTCTGACCTGCATCCTCTTGGTTAATTTTGCTTTCTAAATAGAGGTCTTTATCCTAAAAGGTATCTGTATTGGATCTGAACGCATTTTGTATATGCTCTGTTGTTCTGTCTTGTTTTTATATATGGAGTTGCTTGACAGTTTTTATACAGACCTGTCTTCCTATAGACATAGAAATATAAGGCTGTCGTCACGCAGCCTTCATCAGAGGATTTATAGTGCCTCATCACAATCCCAGATTTGCCTTAAATTGGGGTTGGGTAGGGGAACAAAAGAGAAGGCGGGCTGCACAACACCAGTGGCTAAGGCATGGGAGTGAGAGGGGAGGGGCACTGAGAAAAATGGCACTTTTAAACAACAGAAGGGGTTTGAATAAAGAAGGGTGGGGAGACACGGAGGAAAATGGCAGATTTAAACAGCAGAGGATGTTCTCTAATTGAATAAGCCAACTGACAGGCTTGCTCTTAGTGATTCTATTCATCTCAAAGATATGGTAGCATATCTCAGCCTGGGGTTTGCGTGCAAAGGGGGCTGCAGAATAGGAGAGGGGAGAAGGCATGGAGAGGGGTGATCTGTGTGCAAGAAGGAGTTGAAAAAGTAAGGAGAGTGGCTGGGGAAAAGGGAGAGGAAGTGGAAATGGGTTGCATAATGGAGGAGGAAGGCCTGAACAAGAGGGATGCAGAGCAGGGCTGGAGGAGAGGGAAGTGGCCTCAGAAATGGGCTTGGGTGGGGTGTGTGAAAAGAGCTTTGTAGCTGCATGGTTTGGGAAGAGGAAACTCGGTACTGTGGGGGGCGAGTGTCAGGGGGGTTGATGAGCAGGGTGAGCAAGAGCAAAGCCCCTAATTTCATATACAGTTCCCCTATATTGTAAATCACTTTGGGATGCATCATGAGAAATGATTCATAAATGAAATTATTATTATTATCCTCATTATTATCATTAATAATAATAATTTTATGCATCCCCCATTGGCTAACTTTGATTTATGATTCTAGCTTTGCATTTCTGATGAACGCTAGCTGCCTTGAGTGGTTCACTTTTGAATGAGAAAGGCAAGTTATAAATATTCCTAATAAATAAATCAATTGCTCTTAGCTCCATGTGGCAGAGCTGCAGTCTCTTGGAGTCAGAGTCAGATTGTTTGTTTGCAGCACAGATATGTACTCAGTTCCCAAAAGCAAACGCCTGCCCTTGCAGATGCCAGGGCTCCTTTCTGCCAAGCGGCTCCAAAACTCACACCATTTCCCTCCCTGCTCCAACAAGCCTTCCCGTTCCTTCTTGGAACACAGCTAAGAATCCCTGTCCTTGACACTTTCGGTGCAACTCTGTGCACGAATACTCAGAAGTAAGTCCTCTTGAATTAAATGGAGCAAATCCAGGAAAGTGGGTTTGATTGCAAGTTGGTTTCTATGTTATTACCCCCCACCCCACCTTTTAGGTATGAACACTCCACTGTGAGAGCCTCTTGTGGTCTGAAGTGAGACGAAGGATGTTTATCACTTCAGTGAGGCCCCAGATGTTGCTCTATTTATACCAGTACATACTTGTCCTTCCCTTCCTTCTGCCGTAGCATATTGTTATAAGATGGCGTGTCCCCCCGTGCAACATTTTGTCTTCCGGTCATGTTGTATTTTGCATATTTCGTAGGGAAGATTATGTTTGTGGCTGGAAAATACTGCCCTCGCTTAAGAAGTGTTCAAGGCTGGGAAACTGGCTGGAGGGCAAGCTCTGTGCCAAAATATAGTTGCTCACGCATCTTTCAAAGAGAGTTTAGAAGCATAGACAATGTGGCCACAGATCATAAGCCAAAGTTTAATCTGAGCAGCACCTGTGCTTTTTTCTGGGGGTACGCACCCCCCTAAACATTTCTTGAATCTTTGTACTTTTATCCATTTACTGTATTTATTTTTCCCAATTCAAAGTATAAAATGGTGATTTTGAGAGTACCCCTAAACATTTTTTTTATAAAAAAAAGCACTGAGCAGCACCCTATCGTCCCCTCCCCCTTTCCAAGGGTGCTTGTTGAAGAAGAAGAAAAAGAGTTTGGATTTGATATCCCGCTTTATCACTACCCAAAGGAGTCTCAAAGCGGCTAACATTCTCCTTTCCCTTTCTCCCCCACAACAAACACTCTGTGAGGTGAGTGGGGCTGAGAGACTTCAGAGAAGTGTGACTGGCCCAAGGTCACCCAGCAGCTGCATGTGGAGGAGCGGGGAAGCGAACCCGGTTCGCCAGATTACGAGACTACTGCTCTTAACCACTACACCACGCTGGCTGCGTTTTCTCTGCAGGTTGTGGTCCAAACTGGCTTCCTGGCACTCTGGCATTTCTAACCGCAGCCAGACAACCCGAAAGTAAGCAGGTGAATCTTCCCTGCCATCACCACTTGGTGTCAACACTCCAGGAGAAGATTCACCTGCTTATATTTTGTGTCTTAAAGGCAAGGGAGCAATGCCAGTTATAAATGGCAACGAGAACGTCAGCTAGCATCTGGATTCCCTCTTTTAACAGGTGTAAATGTCTCTTCAAGTTGATGTCTCAGTGCAATCTACTGTAGTCGACTTGCGCAACTCTGGACCACCAGCCACCTCAAAATAGCTCACCAGCCATGTGTGGCATCCCATCAAGGATTCAAAAAACTATCCTGTTTTTATGGTCTGCCTAAGGCTGTGAAAATGTGGTTATCAAGCACTCAGTAGTTTGCAGCACAGAGATGATGGGCAGGCCAGCCCTCCTGTAAATGGTCTTCATTATCTTCCCTGCATCTACTCTCCTTGCCTGATGAAATGCATCTTTTGTTTGAACCCTTAAATATACATGCTTTGCTGTCGCCTGCCTTTAGCATATGTCATGGCAACGTGAATAGCCAATAACTGATAGCTTTAGAATATGTCTGCGAAAGCTGCCAGAGGCTTTAGTAAAAGCATCGTGTAATGACCAATGATTTATATGTCCGACACTGCGCTCTCATGTTGAAAGGAATTCCTGAGCATAAAATCAGTTTTGTGAATTGGGTCAGACTGAGGATTTTGGCAGTGTGGCTCATGACACAGAGGTGAGAAAAGCCGGACTTGCCAAAATTCCCTCTTTGGGACACTTTAAAAGCCTTGGGTGGGGGGGCTGCCTGCCTTGGCACCTGGTCATTTTAAATAAAAAAAGGGATATCCTTTTGAAAATCTGATTCCACAATAAGGACTTTGTTAGCCTAAAAGAGTACGTACTGTTTTCTGACTTGAAGAACAGGTATTTCAGAGGAAATGATGAGACCAAATTAAATAGAGTTTTCCCAAAGGGGAATTCATGAAAGATTTGTGTTTCCTACTGAAAGGTTTTTAGTTAAAAACCAGATAATACTCCTAGTCTAGTTTTCTGAAGAAAAATAAATTGTCCCAAAGATGAAGTGATTATTCCCCTCAGTGCTTTAATCAAAAGAAGTCCTAATGAGCATGTATTATTACATGTTTATGAAGAAGAACTCTCATCAAACCATTCCATGGCAGATGACAAAATCAGAGGTAACTGACCAGTTACCTCATTTTAGTTTGTTTAGTATCTGGCTGAAAATAAATGTACTGTAGTCCCCTGCAGCCCCAGTTTTGTCCTCTTTGAGGCAATGGCTGTCATCAATGACACACTTTATTTTTGTTTTAATTGGATAACATAAAAATTATAAACGAGGGGTTGCCCACGTGGTGGGACATGGGTGGCGCTGTGGTCTAAACCTCTGAGCCTTGTGGGCTTGCCATTCAGAAGGTCAGTGGTTCAAATCCCCGCGACAGGGTGAGCTCCTGTTGCTCGGTCCCAGCTCCTGCCAACCTAGCAGTTCGAAAGCACGCCAAAAAGGGCAAGTAGATAAATAGGTACCTCTCTGGTGGGAAGGTAAACAGTGTTTCCATGCGCTGCTCTGGTTTCGCCAGAAGTGGTTTACTCCTGCTGGCCACATGACCCAGAAAAACTGTCTGCGGACAAATGCTGGCTCCCTCGGCCAGTAAAGCGAGATGAGCGCCCCAACCCCAGAGTCGTTCGCGACTGGACTTAACTGTCAGGGGTCCTTTACCTTTACCTTTTTATGATTCCCATCATCCCTCAGCATTGGCCATATAGGCCAGGGCTGATAGGAGCTGTAGTGCAAAACAACTGGTGGTCAAGGGATTATGTTGGCTACTCTTGACCGACACTGACCCAGCATGAAGGCTCCTAATTTTAAGTAGACAGAAGTAGCAAACCTGAAGCAAGACAGTGACTTCAATCCAACCTTTTCCTACCCTAGTATTTTCAGTCTGTATTCTGAAATGTCATGTGCCAACTGATGTTATGCAATCGCCCCAAAAGTATTTCGCTGTGGCAGCTGGTTAGTCCACTTTGGCAAAGCATGTTTTCTTCTGATAAGCAGAGGGCCTGATAAGTGGGCAACTATTGTACAAAATCAAGAGGTGGCCATTCATAAATAACCAGATACCTGCCCCCATCACTATTATGGGAAGACTGATTTTCCACAGAACAAATTAGTTCTAGGAAGCCTTTGTTTTGGAAACACCTCGGGAAAGCTTTTCTGAAATGGTCCACTCATTCTGAAGACTCCCATTGACTTATTCATCTAATATATATTCTCGCCCTGTGTCCTCACGTGAGCATCATGTTCCATTGTGTTGAACACCGCATGGTGCTATTTGGCTATGGCAACAAGTGTATTCCCTCACAGATGGGATTTCAGCCAATCAGTCTGGCTGCCACTTGGACTTCGGAGACAATTCAGGCACTTTGGCAGAGGAACATGCACAATATTTAGTCCATTCAGCATGTTAACATTTTTATTTTATTTTGTTGGATTATGAATGATGGAGGAAATAAAGATAATTTGTTCTCTGGGGCAGATAAAGCATCTCCACAAACCTGGTGTATCATCATGGAGATATTTTGCAATGCCACCTTGCATGAGATTCAGGATTATCCTATAGGTATGCAATAGTGTTAGATTATTAAACCTAGACATCATCTTAAAAAGCAGAGACATCACCTTGCCAACAAAGGTCCGTATAGTAAAAGCCATGGTTTTCCCAGTAGTGATGTATGGAAGTGAGAGCTGGACCATAAAGAAGGCTGATGGTTTAAGAATTGATGCTTTTGAATTATGGTGCTGGAGGAGACTCTTGAGAGTCCCATGGACTGCAAGAAGATCAAACCTCTCCATTCTGAAGGAAATCAGCCCTGAGTGCTCACTGGAAGGACAGATCCTGAAGCTGAGGCTCCAATACTTTGGCCACCTCATGAGAAGAGAAGACTCCCTGGAAAAGACCCTGATGTTGGGAAAGATGGAGGGCACAAGGAGAAGGGGACGACAAAGGACGAGATGGCTGGACAGTGTTCTCGAAGCTACCAGCATGAGTTTGATCAAACTGCGGGAGGCAGTGGAAGACAGGAGTGCCTGGTGTGCTCTGGTCCATGGGGTCACGAAGAGTCGGACACGACTAAACGACTAAACAACAACAAAGTGTTAGATTGGTGGAGAAGGACTGGGGAGACCCAGGTTCAAATCCCAATTCAGGAAGGAGGCCTCTGGGGTGACGCTGGGCTAGTCATCCTCTCAGTCTTACCTACCTTATAAGGTTGTCATGAGGTTAAAGTGGTGATGGGAGGGAGAGAACGATGTATGCCACCTTTAATTCTATGGAAGAAGAAATGTTGGATATCAGTGTCGTAAATAGATTAAATACGTAGCACTAAAAATATCTGTCAGTCATCAGGCTATTAACAGAAAATCAGTAGTGTCTATGTACAATGACTCTGATAGTTTTGCCATTTTAAAGTTGCCTGTAGTTGCAGCATCAGACCATAATCATGCAGGTGCATGTCTATTTAGCCAAAGATTTATAGTCATACAAACTCACCCAACAGGGTTTGCCCCAAGAGGGGCCAGAAAACAGGGCGTATAACCCTATGAGAAAGATTTGTGTGTTTACTTCCCAGCTCTATGAGCCTATATGGAGGGCAGTTCAGTGCAGAGTTAAATGAATTCAAAACAAGCCATTTTGGAGCTGTCAGAGAAAGAAAGTTGCGAACCAAGCTGAGAAAGCAGAAATTTGCGATAGCTTTTAAAAAAGAAACAGATATGTCTGATGCATTTAACAAAATCTGAAAAAAGATGGAACCCCAACTGTGCGTGAATAAACACGAGATTTTACAGATGGCAGGAAGAAACTGTTTCTAGTCATTCCTGCTAAGTGGTTTGAAGCACCACATTCTACAGATTGCCTTTGAACCTGAAAGATGCCAGCTGTGTTGTAATTAACATGGAGTGAGTGGTACAAAAAATATGGCTGTTGTTTGTTGCCTTTAGTCCCTCCAGAGATGGAAGGGGCCAGCAGAAACTAGACAGTCAAATTTTCAACGATTCACAATTAGGGGTTTTTTGGCAAGAAGATTCAAGGGTGATCAAAGAAACATTTAAACTTTTCTTCTTTCTGCTTTTCTTCTAGAAAAAAATGTGCCTGTACTCACCATGAAGTTGTTATAGCAAGTGCCACATTTTTAACCTTTTAAAAGTGCTTTTCTTCTAGAAAAGAAAGCACTGGGTGAAAACAAACACTGATTCCTGATGTATCTGATGCCAATGACTTTGCAAATAATTGGATGCATCCTTGAAGTATGGTAACCCATGTCTTTTTAACTGCATCTATTTTTATTTAAACAGGGGCATGCTCGTGGCAACACTAAGATGTAAAATGATGTGGAAAGGCCATACCAGAAAATGCAAATATATAAGGAAAACATTTGCAGGTGATTACAAAACTCACATCCTTCTTCCAAACCAGAATCTTTTGACTAAATAAAACAGCTTCAGCTTTCTCTCTGGTTGTTCCTCAGCATGAAAAGAATGATAGAGATCGCTATGTAACCCAAAGTACAATCTGTGGCTGAGGCGATCTCGCTTTTGCAGCTGTTTATTATAAATGCATTTTCAGAATGCCAGTATTCTAATGGTGCCCACACAGCCGTATCCACAAAATGACTGCCAATTTCCCTTCTTTACCAAATACCTCTCAAGAGCATTTCTGTGTATTTTTGCAAAGTGGCCATAATTTAGGACGGATTCCTTTTGAGGCGTTTCTCTTAAAGCTGTACATCCACGTACAGGCTGCATGAAATAATGCAAACATTACTTTATATTCATAGACCATTGATGGTGCTTCCAGACAGGGGCTTACAATCACAAACAGCCCATTTGGATATCACAAACTGGCAATCCACAACATTCCTGGGCTCTTAAGGGACTTCTAGACCAGGGCCATAATATTGCAAATGGGACAATTAGACCTCAAAACAGGTAATTCCCAATAGCTTAACCCCCCCCCCAAAAAAACCTTAATGATTTCCCACAAAAAGGGTAAATCTGAATATGGACTGGAATTTTGATGCGTATGGTGTGGTGTGGTTGCTGCATAGTATTTGCATGCCCTGATCCCACAATAAACACCCCCTTGGGAGCAGCCTTAGAGAGGATTCCTCTCGCGATGGGAAGAAGGAAAGAACTTTTAAAAGGCAGAACTAGCATTATAGGCTATGACAGGCATAGGCAAACTTGGCCCTCCAGATGTTTTGGGACTACAACTCCCATCACCCCTAGCTAACAGGACCAGTGGTCAGGGATGATGGGAACTGTAGTCTCAAAACATCTGGAGGGCTGAGTTTGCCCATGCCTTTGCTAGGATAAAGAGTAGGAAAAGGCAGCCAAAGGACAGGTATACCTGTGTGCTTGCTCAGTGTCCAGTGTGATGTAGGAAATGTTACCTCCCTTTTTAAGATAGCTTGTTATTTTAGGTGTTTATAGATGGGAGTGCACTTTCAAGGCTGCCGGTGGTCATTTTGCTTGCCCCACACCTGACATCACATGGTATCAAGTGTGGAAGGAAAATGATATCACAGGCCAAATTAGGACTCCTCTCAGGCCTACTCTGGCCTGCAGACTGCAAGGTCCTCATGGCCACTGTGAAGTGTGAATGTGATTGTGACCCATGTACTCGCAGACATGAGTGTGCTCATCCGGGAGGCTGGGTGAACTGTGGTTCCTTGTTGAGTATACACTTGTTGCCAAGCCCAGGTTTGCTGCCAGGTAATATGGGCATGTTACTAAATATGGGCAGGTGGTTCTTCAATGAATAGTTAGACAGTGTACGGAATAGCACTTCAGAAGAGCTTTGCCCAGCAATGTCTACCATTTGAAGACTGCAACATGAACTGTGGATGCATGTGGGTTAACCAACCAGCACAGAACCAATGCCACAAGGAAAGCTTCCATAACCTTTCACTGCCTCAAAACTTTCCAGTCAAAAGTAGTTCACATTCTCTGATGTAAACCACCAAACCGCCATGGTCTTATTCATGAGAATCACTCTTCATATTCCATCCTGGCATTACCAGGAATATTAGAGCTGGTTCGTGCATTTAAACAACAACAACAACAGTTTGTTTTGCTGCTGAATAGAGGAATAAGCTAAATGCTGAATGGAGGAATAAGCTAATTTGGGGCTGTGTGATTCAGTCCATAAGGGGGTGGTTGAGGGCTTCAGTAGTGAGGAATTATATCTCATGGTCAAACTGTTCATTCATTCATACATACATATATATATATATATATATATATATATGGGAGGCGGGTGGCGCTGTGGGTAAAAGCCTCAGCGCCTAGGGCTTGCCGATCGAAAGGTCGGCGGTTCGAATCCCCGCGGCGGGGTGCGCTCCCGTTGCTCGGTCCCAGCGCCTGCCAACCTAGCAGTTCGAAAGCACCCCCGGGTGCAAGTAGATAAATAGGGACTGCTTTCTAGCGGGAAGGTAAACGGCGTTTCCGTGTGCGGCTCTGGCTCGCCAGAGCAGCGATGTCACGCTGGCCACGTGACCCGGAAGTGTCTCTGGACAGCGCTGGCCCCCGGCCTATAGAGTGAGATGGGTGCACCAACCCCAGAGTCTGTCAAGACTGGCCTGTACGGGCAGGGGTACCTTTACCTTTACCTATATATATATATATATACATATACATATATACATATATATATATACACACACACTGTGTGTGAAAAATATGTGACTTTACCCAGCTTTTAACATGGCAGCCCAAGACTCCATCTATTGGGCTAATAGTGGCAATTAACATTATTTCTACTATACCACAACAGCACATACTCAGGAGAAATTTCATGAATGCTCGGTTAAGGGCATGGAATGTGAATACTCTGATAAGGAAACAGTGTGGCAGGCTATGTACCTTGATGCTTTTTGTTTCCCGAGTTTTTATGCCTCAGTGGAACAAAGCACTCTGTCCCTGCTCAACCTTTGTTGTCAGACACTCTCCCTACAAACCTCAGACTGTAATAAATCTGTTACAACAATTGGCTGTTGAGCAGAAGGCCTGTACTCTGAATGATAAGTGAGGCTTCGGCTCCGTGTGAGCTTGCAAATATTGGCCAAAAGACAACCCTGTGTTTCAGTACTATACATGAACAAACTGGAGGTGGAGGGGACTTCACATAGTGGTTATATGAAGTCTGCAATCCTAAACCTGCGAACCTGGTGCCATTGAACACAAGTGCAATTTAATTCACACACACAGGATTGTGCTGCCTGGCTGTGGTGCTGTGCATGCCTGCTTGGGGCTAAGTCCTGCTGGACTCAATGGAATATATTGCCAAATAAACATGTGTGAGTCACACGGCACACTAGGAAAACAGGACGAGATCCAGTGTGCTGCATCATTGCTAAGTGCCATACGGAGCAACTGGCACCAGTGAAGTTACATAAAATGTAATTTTCACAATACAAGGGAAGATTCACAGCTGCTTTTGGATCACGTGGTCTCCCTGGGCACATTTCCATAAATAACTGCAACTCATCCCTGGGCTTGTGCCTCCGGATGTGTGGTGGTAAAGGAGAGGAGGGAACTTTGGTTCATAAAGTAAACATGCGAATTAACCCTCGGTGACAGATGACCACAAGAAGCCTCTTTGACCCCTCGGGAGGAGTCATATGCTAAACTACTTTAGGGACTGTCAAAAATTACTCTGTGTAATTCACTCAGAGAAAGCTGCGCCTTAGTGAGATTCTGACTTGGTAAATAAATTTCCCTTCCTTTGAATGTATGTTTCAAGCAAACATCATGCCTGAGGTTTAAATGCATTATGCAGCTGTTTTAATATGATGTCACGATTGCCTTCACGAAGTTCAGCGGGAGCAGAAATAGCAGGGCAAGTGCACCAAAATAACTGGCTTCTAATCTTCTGCCTTGTGGGTGTGGGAGGGGAAGGAATCCGAGGGCCTGAAAGTAGAGTTAACTTTCACAGTAGCATAATCTAGGGAAAAACCACAGGTGAAATAAGAATCATCACCAGCAAATGTCTGAAGATCAATATGCTGTTAAAGCACAGAAAGGGGCAGGGTTTTTTTCCCCCAAGGTCTGCAACCCTTGCTTTTCATATCAGTCTCTGTAGATCTTCATGGCCTAATCCTTTGCAAGTGAAACATGAAACATCATCCATAAAGGCTGCAATCCTGTACATGTCTACTTGAGTGTGGTACTTAATTCCAGTAGAATTTATTTTATTTTATTTGTTCAATTTCTATACAGTGGAAGCTGTATGTGATCCGTGCGGGATGCATGTTCGCAACCCACAGCGGTGCATCTGCACATGCGCGGGTTGCAATTTAGCGCTTCTGCGCATGCGCGACCGCCAAAACCTGGAAGTAACCCGTTCCAGTACTTCTGGGTTTTGGCGGGTCTGTAACCTGAAAAAACACAACCTGAAACGTCTGTAACCCGAGGTATGGCTGTACTGACCTTCATCCGAGGATCGCAAGGTGGTTTACAATATGAAAACACAAAAATACATACCATAATAACAAACAAAAACAGTACCCTCCCCACCCAACACAGTTTTAAAAGGCATAAATTGGTTAATTAGCCAAAGGCCTAGGAGAAGAAAAATACTTTTGCCTTACACGTAAAGATATGTAACGAAGGTGCCAGGCAAGCGTCCCTGGGGAGAGCATCCCACAAATCGGGAGCCACCACAGAAAAGACCCAGTCTCATGTTGCCACCATCTGAACCTCTTATGCAGGGGCCACACAGAGAAGGACCTTGAATGGTGATTGCAGAGTCCAGGTCAGTTTATATGGGCAGTCCTTGAGGTATTGCGGTCCTGAGCCTTTTATGTAAACCTAGATGACCCTCAGGGTCCCTTCTGACTCTACACTTCTCCGATTCTATATAGACAGGGCCAGCCCAACAATGAGGCAAGATGAGGTGACTGCCTTAGGTGGCAGGATCTACTGGGGCAGCAGGTCCCAATGTTGACCTTTCTTCCTCCCTTGTTCCTGATGTAGCTGTTCCCTCACCCTTTCTTCCTGGTGGGAAGCAGGACGCCATTTTGGGGTCTGTCCCAGGTGCCCAAATGTATAGACCTGCACTGTATATAGACAGCGATGATAAAATCATACAGGCAGCTGCCTAACACCAAGTCAGCCTATCATCACTGTGGACAGTGAGGGGCAGTTTCAGACGGGGACGTTCTCACCCCTACTTAGGAGGTGCCAGGACCTGAACCTGGGGTCTTCTGTGTGCAAACGAGATGCTCTACCAAGGAGCTACCTTCTTCCCCTGAGACAACTCAGTGGCAACACAGGCTGCTGCAGACAAGTAACGAAAGGAACACAACAGTGAAAGCCTTATTGTAAAGATCAAAAGCATCTGATGTGCTAATAGGAATGCTGAGGTGCTAAATCCTGATGACAAAGAGGATGGTCAGAGAGCAGCACAGGCTAAAGCCTGATTCAAACAGGATGTACGGCAGGTATACATTTGCCACCCATGGGCAGGCCTAACGTTCCCCCAGGTGTGCACTTGCATGGATAATGTCACTTTTGATCAAAGCAATTGTGAATATATATATACCCAGCTGGATCACAGCATGCAGGAAAGGCGCTGCTCCATCACGCTGAATTGCTCCTAGCAATTTTTCACATGCCTAAAGAAAAAACGCTTGGGATGGCTCCAATGTAGGCAAAGTGGTTTGTGTGAGCTGATCCCAGGAGACTGAACTAAGCATCCCCAACCAAGGATTTTTTGTTTTGTTTTTTTTAGATTTTCACTTGATGCACATCCAACCCCCTCTCATCTGCTGCATATTAGTCAGTCTACCTCTATGTCACGTTTGCAACCTGCCCTTTTGCCAAGTTGTTCAATAGTAACTTGTTCCCCAATTTCACCTGCGCATCATCTCTTGGAGGTAGATTCAAGGCTTGGAGATGGGGCCTGGTGCATATCCCTGGTGGTCTAGTGGTTAGGATTCGGCGCTCTCACCGCCGCGGCCCAGGTTCGATTCCCAGTCAGGGAATTCTTTGGGGGTGCGGGTGGCGCTGTGGTCTAAACCACTGAGCCTCTTGGGTTTACCGATCGGAAGGTCGGCGGTTCGAATCCCCGTGACGGGGTGAGCTCCCATTGCTCAGTCCCAGCTCCTATCAACCTAGCAGTTCAAAAGCACACTAGTGCAAGTATATAAATAGGTACCACAGTAGCAGGAAGGTAAACGGTGTTTCCATGCGCTCTGGTTTCCATAACAGTATTTCATGCGGGTGGTGCTGTGGTGTAAACCACAGAGCCTAGGACTTGCTGATCAGAAGGTCGGCGGTTCAAATCTCCACGACGGGGTGAGCTCCCGTTGCTCGGTCCCTGCTCCTGCCAACCTAACAGTTTGAAAGCACGTCAAAAGTGCAAGTAGATAAATAGGTACTGCTCTGGCGGGAAGGTAAACAGCGTTTCCGTGCACTGCTCTGGTTCGCCAGAAGCGGCTTAGTCATGCTGGCCACATGACCCGGAAGCTGTACACTGGCTCCCTCAGCCAATAAAGTGAGATGAGCGCCACAGCTCCAGAGTCGGCCACGACTGGACCTAATGGTCAGGGGTCCCCCCCTATTTCAATTGCACCAGAAGTGGTTTAGTCCTGCTGGCCACATGACCCGGAAAGCTACCTGCGGACAAACGCCGGCTCCCTCGGTCTTAAAGTGAGATGAGCGGCGTAACCCCATAGTCGCCTTTGACTGGACTTAACCATCCAGGGGTCCTTTACCTTTACCTTGGAATGTAGCGAACTCAGCTGGTACTGAACCCAGGTCTTCTCCTCTCAAGCTCAAAACTCTGCCCACCACAATATTCTAGCCTGCCTCCTGTTTACATTTTGGCACGATGAGAACCATCCACACTGAGACAGGAATGATCTCGGTACAGCATCTCCATACACTGATCCTTCTTTAAACATACAATCGTCAGTTGTTCCGGTTTTTATTTATTGCTTTAGCACCGTCCATGTGCCTGGTGCTTCACAAAGAATGGGAGAACAGCTTCATGCCTACGTGGAACTTACAATACAAGGGAGGCAACAGATGAAGAGGTGGGGAACAGACAGAGGCAAGACAGTACTAAATGCTGAAGTTGGAATGATACATTTGCACAAGACCCGTGCAGCAGTATTTGTCTCCTTTCAGATTTATTGGTTTTAATTTTGAATTTTTTGAATTTGTGTTCCCTATAGAGCCAAATGCAATTTAGATTATCTCCAAAATCAAACAGAGAACCAGGGGAGAGGTATCAGGATTGGCTATTGAAGTGAGATCTGGAATTAAACTTTTCAGAAATGAATCCTAGACTTCCCCCCACTCCCCTCTTCCTGGTTGTGCCTTACTAATTCCAGATAAATAAAGGCAATATCATGGTCTTGATATAGCCAATGCAAATTTGTAGGGTTGTTTCTCAGTACAACCTTGCCTGAACCAGATAATATCTCTGCATGTCAGGTTCTGTAAACAAGCTGTGTGTCGGTTTTCATCTGAAAACACAGGCACTCTGGAGAGTTTAATTAAAATTAAGATGCCCTTTGCAACAAAGTCACCCTTCACTATTGCCAAACAACAGTGAAGAGTGAACAACTAACCAGCATGAAAACACAAGCAAGTTCTCCTACAGTCCCGCTTACAATTTCTCACCTGTGGCTGGTTTGCTCCAAGTCCTACCCAGACATCAGGGATGGGAAACATCTGGCTCTCCAGATGTTGTTAGACTTCAGCTGCCATCAGCCACCTGCCAGGGCTAGAGACAAGACTGCACAGAGCAACAGGGAAGACTCTAACTTTTCAATGGCAAATTATATCCCAGCAATGTAAAAGTCAGAGATTTGTACCTACATACATTTCCATCCGGGAAAGCAAGAGGCACTATTGTTGTTCAAAAAGACACCAGGCAAAAACTTGTCTGTAGGCTGCCTTGAGTCCTTGTCAGGGCAAAAAGGGGGGTATAAATAAATTTCTTTACCTTGCCTTGCAGGATATCTTTGGGAAAAGAAAAGGCTAAGGAGTAAACCCTACCCAAATCTGGAATAAGGTCCCTAAGGCCTTGTATGCCTCCTTCCGCCAATTCCTGCAGCCAAGCTGGTGTCAGATGTCTTGCTCTGCTTTTATTTGGACCAGCGAGGCCGAGAGAGGAGTCTTGTTCATGTTATGTTGTGGGTGAACATAGCAGACGACACAGCGATTTCTCCAAAGCAGCTCTTTATTTTGTAAGCTGGACAGAACTGAACAGCCAACAGCTCAGCCAGCCTGCTTTTATAGGCAGCCGGCTGTCAACATTGTAGCAACAACAACCCAGGGTTTCCCGCCTAAAATAACTGACGTGGACCTGAGTGAAAACTATCTACAGTATCCCCCTGCTGGCCCAGGGTGAGAACTTCAGTACATAACAGTTCAGTGGGCAGTCCAGGACCTCCACACACTCTGCTGAGGCTTGTGCCCTGGAGAGGTCATTGTGGCAGTTTGACTTCATCTCTGGAGGCCGACTCCATCGTCTCTCAAGGCAGACGGATGCCAGCAACAACAACAACAACGGGAAGGTGTGGGGCAGGTCTAGTGAGGAGCCTAAGGACCAAACAGGGAGGCCTGGAGATACGCATTCAGCTGCTAGGCATGAGGTTTCCCACCGATCTTAAAGGACAGTTTCAGTAATATCATTCTCCCACTTCTTCTGCATTGAAAGGGCATAAACACATCTTGTGCAGCAAGTTTTTAAAATAAAGAATGATACTACATATTTGTGAGCTGGAGGGAAATGAAGACCAAACGGATGTGTATTAAAGAACTTGCTGCTCTCATTCCAGGGAGCAATAAAACAATAAATATTCAGTGCTCCTAGGCTTAAAAAAGCAATGACAATCCTAGACAGCATCTTAAAAAGCAGAGACATCACCTTGCCAACAAAGGTCCATACAGTAAAAGCTGTGGTTTTCCCAGTAGTGATGTATGGAAGTGAGAGCTGGACCATAAAGAAGGCTGATCGCCGAAGAATTGATGCTTTTGAATTATGGTGCTGGAGAAGATTCTTGAGAGTCCCATGGACTGCAAGAAGATCAAACCTATCCATTCTGAAGGAAATCAGCCCTGAGTGCTCACTGGAAGGACAGATCGTGAAGCTGAGGCTCCAATACTTGGGCCACCTCATGAGAAGAGAAGACTCCCTGGAAAAGACCCTGATGTTAGGAAAGATGGAGGGCACAAGGAGAAGGGGGTGACAGAGGACAAGATGGTTGGACAGTGTTCTCGAAGCTACCAACATGAGTCTGACCAAATTGCGGGAGGCAGTGGAAGACAGAAGTGCCTGGCGTGCTCTGGTCCATGGGGTCACGAAGAGTCGGACACGACTAAACGACTAAACAACAACAAAGTCTTAAAAAAATATGTCACACTGGATCCAAAGGGTATCAATAAATACCGTATCCAACAAAATCTGTGCCTGTCCTTATGAACACGAAATATGTTCTGATGTGCACTTGCACATCAGAAGTAGAGCCCTAATGAAACAGACAGCAGTTCCTTCTGAGTAAGCATATATAGGACCGGACTGTAAGGATGCAATCTTGTGCACACATACTTCACAGTAAGCCCTACTGAACTCAGTGAGGCATGTTTCTGAGTTAACATAAAAGAGAATAGACACAGGAATATGAGCTGTCAGCATGCGACAGCAGCCACACCCCAGGAACAGCTTTGACTGCAAGCTAAGCCAGGAGAGGGTAGCCATTGGGTCTCAAACCCTCAGTGAGTTAGGGCCATCTCTGCATGTGAAGACAGGGGTTTTTCTGACCTATTAGCCGTCCGCTTTCAGTGTCACTAGTGACACTCCTGGACACTTCTAGCATTGTGGATTTCTTTGGAGCCGGTCTTCCTATGACGTACTCTAGGCAAGGCTGTATATACATACACTATACATTTAAAAAACATTTAAAGCATGTGATTTCCCCCAGGAAACTGCCTCACAGTACTACAGTTCCCAGCACCCTGAACAAACTTCAGTTCCATGTGCTTTAAACATGTTATAGTGCATGCACAGGTTAATTATGCAAATTCCATAAGGTTTTTTTCCGGACAAATGGGGAAATGAGCTGTTTCGGCTCTGCTTAAATACTTAATGCGCCGTAGGACAGAAAAGAGGAGAAAGGGCTAATAAACTGAAAGGTATGCATTTTTTGTAGGTCTGTTTCCACAGTGAGCATAATGCGTTCTCTCAAATCACTTTCCAAGGAGCTAAGGCAACAGATTATGGTTTGGGCATCAGGCCTAAGAGTCCATAAAGTTGGCTCCCGAATATTTTCTAGCTCGCTACTGCTCTCTGCTGATGGATCTTACATACTGAATAGGCCTGTTTTCACTACCCTACCTGCTGAAAATCCATGAAGATAATGATTGCAAAGAGATCCTTCTTTTTAACTTCTTTAGGGGAATATCATTCCCAGTTTGATGCGACATTTCTAAAGTTTGCCAACGAGACCTCTCCCAGAACTAAGTGCTCCATCTCACACTGTTTATGCACCAAAAGTGGCCCATCCATAAAAAAACCTAACTCCTTTTAGGGGGGTGTGAAGAGTACACATTAATACCACCTACAGTACAACAACAGGACGCGGGTGGCGCTGTGGGTAAAAGCCTCAGCTCCTAGGGCTTGCTGATCGAAAGGTCGGCGGTTCGAATCCCCGCGGCGGGGTGCGCTCCCGTTGCTCGGTCCCAGCGCCTGCCAACCTAGCAGTTCGAAAGCACCCCCGGGTGCAAGTAGATAAATAGGGACCGCTTACTAGCGGGAAGGTAAACGGCGTTTCCGTGTGCGGCTCTGGCTCGCCAGAGCAGCGATGTCACGCTGGCCACGTGACCCGGAAGTGTCTCCGGACAGCGCTGGCCCCCGGCCTATAGAGTGAGATGGGCGCACCAACCCCAGAGTCTGTCAAGACTGGCCCATACGGGCAGGGGTACCTTTACCTTTACCTTACAGTACAACAACAGCTAAGAAGCTCAATACAAGCTTTCCACAAAAGGGAACCCTGTGATAACAGAATCTCCTCCAAAGTCTATGGATGGTGTGAATGTCAGTTTGCATTTCTTGGTACAGAAAGTGTTGATCTGATGTGTAGGGATCTTTCCTATTCTACTTAATTCAAGAGGGTTCTCAAAGCTGCTCTGTGCGAAAGAAACAAGCAGAAGGTTCATGATGTTTGGGTTATTCCTTCAGAGAAGCTGAGTACAGCTGGCTTAAACTGGTTCTGTTGTCTTTTTCTGTCAAGGTCATGCTGATTAAGGCCAGAGGGAGCCTGGGTTTCACTTTTTTCTATCTCTCTTTCCAGCTGTGTGATGTTCTGTATATAGTATGCTTAGTGTTAAGTTTTAATCTTATTATAAGTTATTGTTAGTTTAAGCTAAGTCTGCTGCAACTGGACTTCTGATGGACAGTGGCAATCCTGAATGTATTGGATTTGTGACCATTTATGCCCATTTGCCTTCAGTAGCAGTAAAGCTCTGCTGGACGGAATATTAATTGCCTCTGCTCTATTTTTTGGAAATCCTGCAAGGAATTTAATTTTTTACTCTGCTAACTATAAGTTGGAGCTTTGCTCTGGATCAATATTGAGTAGAATTCATGACAGTGAAGTGATTAGAGTTAAACCTTGGAACTTGAACGAAATCCGTTCCGGAAGGACGTTTGACTTCCGAAACGTTCGAGTTCCAAGGTGTGTCTTCTGAGGAACGTTAAAAAACCGAGACGTTTGGCAATGGAGTGGTTCGATAACTGAGGTTTGACTGTACAGCAAATATTATAAACTAGAGGTTGTTCCCCTACCCAGTCACCTCACCAACCTCCCTGCCATTCCCCCCACATCAACCCACAGTTTCCCCTTTCCTACCCCATGCAAGTACTAAGCTTGCCTTTTTCTAACCCTGTTTCTGAAGCCAATTCTGTCTTCTGTCCTGCAGCCCTGCTTTGCACCCGTTTTCACCTTCACCCCCATGACCTTGCCTCCTCTCCCTCCTCCTCCTCTTGTGAAACCCCTGCTTGGGTACAAACCACTCCCATGGCAACCACCTACACCTTCCTCCCCTCACACATTGCAAAGTACCCTTCTTGCCTCCTGCCAATTTATGAAGCCACCATCCCCTTATTTCATGCCCCATCTGAAATCTCCGACCCGATTCCCATGCCTCTTACGCCCTTTTCCGCAACCCACTTTGAACCCCCTTTTACACCTCCATCCCTTTCCCCCTCACTTTTCTCCACTCTCCTTTGCACACAGATCATCTCCATTTCCATCCCTCAACCTCTCTCCTGTTCTGCACCCCTTTTGTGCACAAACTCCCCATGCTTATGTATGTTACTGTATCTTTGAGATGAATAGACTCATAAGAGAAACCCTGACACTCATTATGTTCAGTTAGAGAAGGTTAAAGCTTACTGGGAAATGGTACTATTTCTGGGTTAGCGGAGTCTGTAACCTGAAGCATATGTAACCTGAAGCATATGTAACCCGAGGTACCACTGTATAATGAATTGAAGAAGATGTTTCAAATAATGTTTGTAAAAGCAAACAAACCAGAAGCTTTCCTTTTGGGAATTATAGAACTAACCAGATTGTATAGAACAGGCATCCCCAACATGCGGCCCTCCAGATCAGTGGCGTAGCGTGGGGGGTGCAGGGGGGGCCGGCCGCACCGGGCGCAACATCTGGGGTTAGGGCAAATCCACGGGTTAGGGGGCGCAAATCCACAGGTTAGGGGGCGCAAATCCATGGGTTAGGGGGCGCAAATTACTTGCCTTGCCCCGGGTGCTGACAACCCACGCTACGCCACTGCTCCAGATGTTTTCGTCTACAACTCCCATGATCCCTAGCTAACAGGACCAGTGATCAGGGATGATGGGAATTGTAGTTCGAAACATCTGGAGGGTTGAAGGTTGGGGGTGCCTGGTATAGAGCTTTATTCATGTATGCGACTACAGCAGCAAGAATATTAAAGGTAAAGGGAGCCCTGACCATTAGGTCCAGTCGTGACCGACTCTGGGGTTGTAGCACCCATCTCGCTTTATTGGCCGAGGGAGCCAGCGTACAGCTTCCGGGTCATGTGGCCAGCATGACTAAGCCGCTTCTGGCGAACCAGAGCAGCACACGGAAACGCCGTTTACCTTCCCGCCGGAGCGGTACCTATTTATCTACTTGCACTTTGACATGCTTTCGAACTGCTAGGTTGGCAGGAGCAGGGACCAAGCAACGGTAGCTCACCCCGTCATGGGGATTCGAACCGCTGACCTTCTGATCGGCAAGACCTAGACTCTGTGGTTTTAACCCACAGTGCCACCCACGTCCCACAAGAATATTACTTGCCCCCAAATGGAAAGAAGTCCCAGAAAAAGAAGAATGGATACAAAAACATGCAGAATATCCAGAAATGGCAAAACTTACCGGAAAAATAAGAAATCAAGATAACAAACTTTTTATAAAAGAATAGAAATGGTTTATGGAATATTTGCAAACAAACTGTAAACAGATAAGAACAGTGGCAGGATTATTGTAATAACCAGCAGTTTTATAAAAGTATATGTTTAAAGTACAGCAGATGAATAAATGAGCAAATTAAGTTAATTTGGATATGCAGAAAATATAAAAAATAAATTTAAGGAATCACAGAAAGAGGGGGAAGGAAGTCAGGTTTTCAAATGTTAAAATGATTGTAAAATTATTGAAATGTATAAAACTGAAAATCATAAATAAAATATAAAAAGGTGGGGAGAAGAGAAGGTTGAGTTGTTGAGAAGTTGAGAAGTTGATGGGCGTTGTACATATATGGAGCTTTGCTTGTTCAATTCAATTCTCAAACCTTTAATTGGCATCACAAAGAAACATCCATAGCAAATCAATACAGTGGTACCTCGGGTTAAATACTTAATTTGTTCCGGAGGTCCGTTCTTAATCTGAAACTGTACTTAACCTGAAGCACCAGTTTAGCTAACGGGGCCTCCCGCTGCTGCCGTGCTGGCGCCACACGATTTCTGTTCTCATCCTGAAGCAAAGTTCTTAACCTGAGGTACTATTTCTGAGTTAGCGGAGTCTGTAACCTGAAGCGTATGTAACCCGAGGTACCACTGTACAGAATTACCGCCTTCCCAGTGACACAAAACATTTGTCAAATGAAGGAGGCAAAGCAGTGTAGCATTACATCTCTAGGTCTCCAGAGAGATCAGACGTCTGCAATGTGTTTCGACAACAAAATACCAGATAAAGATATTTAGCCACTAATTTGGTGAGCTCCTGATTATTCCCCAATAATAGAAAATGTATGACCTCTAACTCTGGTTTCCATTAGGGGATGCAGAGTTGATCTAGGGTACACAACGTGGGACCGCAAAAATCTGAAAAGCTGCCTGCACTCGTTCTATCAGCTGGGTAAACCCTGGCAGCCAGACTGGAATACCGTAGAGCAATTGAGCTATAACTTTGGCGTTGAAGACCTTGAGGGCAGAGGGGATATGCGAATTACCTCTTGTTATAACGAAACTCATTATGGCCTACATAGACATCTTACTGGCATTCACCTCCGTTGCACGGTGCGTGGACCATAGAAGCCTACGATGGAATGTGATTCCCAGGTAGTTGAATTCGAATACCTGCTGGAGGTTTGCTTGTTAATGAGCTATCGCTTCCAAATTACTATGTTGAATATGGAACTTCACGTTGAAGACAACACATGGAACTAGTAATGAAATACATTGTGTGAAAGTACTACGGGCCATTTGAGGGCTCTGCATCTCTTTTACATGAGGCCGCTGAGGAATGAAAGAGGGAGACATTTAAGTGCAGTGAGAAGCGAGAGACTATGAAAGGGGAGAAGTGGCTGTTCTAGACAGCAGCAGAAGTTTGAGTAAAGCAGAGATGGAGGGACACTGAGGGGCTTTTGATGTTTTCTGTTTTTTAAATGAACCAGTTTTTACAAGGCGAAATAGTAGATGGGTACAGCACTCAAGCTTATACCAAAAAGCAAACACAACACACCCTTTTCCCAAACTGCCTTCTTGCTGTGCTCACAGCTTGTTTTAAACTGTCAAGCGCTTGACAAGATGACCAGTATCATCTAAACTGGACTTTTAACTGCTTTGCAAAAAGAGCAGGTGTAGCAGAGTCCATGCTCCTCTCTCGTTTGTATAGGAAATCAATCGGGCACCAGGTCTTTAAATATATCTTTTTCTTCTCTGAAGTAAAGGGCGTTGCAGATACACATCTCTGGAGTGATGTAGGTTAATTGAAGTACATGCAATAATGTAATCTGGGTGCTGGCTTTGTACCACATGGTATACAAAGCGTTTGGTATCTTATAAACTCGCTGAGTAGAGCACATCCTAGCGATGAAAAACCCAGGGAGAACAAGAGGGGGAAGCAAAATAAAGACAGGTAAATAATGCAGAGGTTGGGAAGCGGCCATTTCTGCTGGAAAACAAAAAGCATTCTGTCCTTTTAAAACAAGGTGTTTCAGATGCACCAGAAGGTAAAGGTACTGAGGGGGAAAGCTGGGAGGAGAAGCAGATGTGGGCGAGGACAGCGACCATATGAATTATCTGAGTCAGAGCCACACACACACAATTCCCGAGACATTTATTTCCAGACAGATTATGAATGCAGCTAAAGTGGCCTGTGAGGGAAACAGAAGGCGTCTGAGCCAGAACCCGATTCTTTATTTCCTACAGTTTAACTTGGTGACCTTTGCGGCTCCGTCGTATACGATTGGAATGGCAGATTTGAGAGGGCAAATTCCCCCCATCCCAGCAACACCAAAGAGCAAGCATTGGTCAGAAAAAGAAATTCCAGTTGCATCCCACACAAGCGTAACAAACAGCTGGACTACTGAGCGGCTGCAGAAGTGGGAGGCCTTTCCCCCCAGCTGCTGAAAGGAGGGCAGCCAGCACCAGATCCAGAGGAGGTTCCTGGACACTTAAGGAGGGAAACATTCCTCCAAATGCAAAAGCTCTTCCTGCACACGTCTCCGAGGTCTGAGTCTGAATCTGGCAACCTCAGCTGGCAGCACATGCTCTGGCCATTCTGACCCCAGCCTTGACCCAGAAAGCAATCTTTAAATGTCCGGCAGCATATAATACACACCGTTAGGCAAAGCAGGGCAGCCTCTTGCTCGACCTTTGCTCACAAGTATACACTTCCTTAAATATAAGGGAGTCATAGCTGTCAACTTTTCCCTTTTCTTGCGAGCAATCCTATTTGGAATAAGGGAATTTCCCTTAAAAAAAGGGAAAAGTTGACAGCTATGATGGGAGTTCAATTACATTTCCGCCCTAATTTTCATACAGAGCCCTGTAAGGACACCTCTCTTCTGTGCTATTTGCGTGCATGTGCAAACGTTATTAACATAGGGTAGAAAGTGAGTCATTTTTATTTTTGAATGTTGCTTTTAGCCAACGCAGGTTTTACACCTGAGCCACAGATCTGTGAAATTAACATAATGTGATGTGTTTGTGGGCGCCAGACCCCTCTAATCCCTGGATCCAGCAAGTGTTAAAATCTAAACAAGCCGGGCCAGATTCCTAAACCCCTGGCTCTAGCAAGTGTTAAAATATAATCCTGGCTAGCTTCCCGATGAGGTAATCGCCTGGGACTCAGGCTATTAAGAGAACAAAGGAAAGGGGGCTCTGTGCGAGATGGCAAATGGGTAGGGCCCCTCCCTCATCTTGCAGATACTGAGAAGGACAAAAGCCAGAGTTTTGGGTAGAGCTTTGGGGCTGTGATATAAATTACAAGTAAAGCAGCAAGAGAGAGTCACAGAGAAGTTTTTGATTTCTGTTTTACTCCAAGTCTGCAACTATGAGAGAAACAAGACCGTTTTGGGGTGTTAATGTTGGGAACTCCTTCATTGCAGACTCAGGTTGTATATGTGTAAATAATCCATATATCATAAAAATACCACAGTCTCCACTTTACCTCATTTCCAAAAGGAAACACAGGCCCTGGATAAATGCCTGGAGCCCCTGGAATCTTGCACTGCTCAGAGATTGGGGTGCCTTTAACCTCTCCAACAATATTTCTCTTGCAGGTTTTGCACATGTTCCCAAAGTGCTCCAGGGATTGCCATAGTATAGTCATAGGTAAAGGTAAAGGTACCCCTGCCCGTATGGGCCAGTCTTGTCAGACTCTAGGGTTGTGCGCTCATCTCACTCTAAAGGCCGGGAGCCAGCGCTGTCTGCAGACACTTCCAGGTCATGTGGCCAGTGTGACGAAGCTGCTCCGGCGAACCAGCACCAGAGCAGCACACGGAAACGCAATTTACCTTCCCGCTATAAAGCGGTACCTATTTATCTACTTGCACTTTGATGTGCTTTCGAACTGCTAGGTGGGCAGGAGCTGGGACCGAACGACGGGCACTCACCCCACCGCGGGGATTTGAACCGCCGACCATACGATCGGCAGGTCCTAGGCACTGAGGTTTTACCCACAGCGCCGCCTGCGTCGGGTTGCGCTCCACAGCGACCCGGAAGTAATGGAACGGGTTACTTCCGGGTTTTGCCACTCGCGCATGTGCAGATGCTCAAAATGACGTCACGCACATGCGCGGAAGCAGCGAAACGCGACCCGCACAGACGCGCAGTCACATCTTACATTCGCTTCAGGATACGAACAGGGCTACGGATCGGATCCCATTCGCATCCAGAGGTACCACTGTATTTGAAAGAAAAGTGGTTAACACTGTACGCCAATACAGGCTCGCAGGGTGGTTGGCATGGTGGAGCAAACTTTCCTTCGAAAGCAGAGGAAGCCACCTTCTACGAAGGACCCATCCACACTTTCGTTCACCCTGTGATTTCTAGTTCAGGTCTGAGAGTTTTTTGTTTTGTTTTGTCTTGTCTTGCCACTTTCCCCCAGAAAAACTGGTTGATCTTGGTCACTGTTGTGTACACTGTTCAACAGCGATTCTCCAGGATTTAATGGGATATTCCAAGCCTTAGCTGGAGATCCCTTGATTGAATCTGGGACATTCTGCATGCAAAGCAGGTGCTCTTCCACCAAACTATGGCCTCCCCTATTCTGGAGGATTTATCATTTGAGATAATATACTCCTGCAGTAACTCACACAGTATCTGGGATCAAAGAACCAACCAGTATCCTTATAGGGCTGCCATACATACAGAATTTACATATATGGGATTCGTCTGGGCAGAATTTCTGAAAATCCATGAAAATCCAGGTGTATGGCAAGTGTTGATTTTTTTGCTGATTTTTTTTTTAAAGGTCAAAAACTTCACTTTTGAAGGAGATTTTGTGTCCAGATTTTCACTTTTTGAAATATGGCAACCCTATTTTGGCAATGCACAGATGACATGAATTAAGTCCCCCAACTGAGAATAGCACTCAAGAATCCCGATTCCTAGTTTTCATAAATACCGTACTTTTCACTCCATTGGACGCAGTTTTCCCCCTCCAAAAACTGAGGGGAAATGTGTGTGCGTCCTATGGAGCAAATGCAGGCTTGTTCCATAGCTGTGCGTAACCCCTCCAGCAGGGAGAGGCTGCACAGGACTATGGCTTCTTTAGCTCCACGCAGCCTCTCCCGGCAGGGAGGGATTGCGCGGGGCTAAAGAGGAAGCCAAAGCAGCCAGCGGGATCCATCCTGCTCGCTGCCTTGGCTTATTCCATAGCCGCGCGCAACCCCTCCGGCAGGGAGAGGTTGTGCGCAGCTTGTACGCTGCTCTTTGGGGCTGGGGGGGGGAAAAAGATTTTTTTTATTGATTTCCCCGTCTAAAAACCAGGTGCGCCCTATGGTCCAGTGCGCCCTATGGTGCGAAAAACACGGTATACATCACTGGGAATTACAAAGCCAGTATTTTTGGACAATAACATTGTACCATTAATAGATTTTGTTAAAGGTTATTTTCTCCATTTAAATGACCCCAGAGCGTGGTGCAGCATAAAAGGTAAAGGTAAAGGGACCCCTGACCATTAGGTCCAGTCGTGGCTGACTCTGGGATAGCGGCGCTCATCTCGCTTTATTGGCCAAGGGAGCCGGCATACAGCTTCCGGGTCATGGGGCCAGCAGGACTAAGCCACTTCTGGCGAACCAGAGCAGCGCACGGAAATGCCGTTTACTTTCCCGCCAGAGCGGTACCTATTTATCTACTTGCACTGCATGCTTTTGAACTGCTAGGTTGGCAGGAGCAGGGACCGAGCAACAGGAGCTCACCCCGTCGCGGGGATTCGAACCACCGACCTTCCGATCGGCAAGCCCTAGGCTCTGTGGTTTAGACCACAGCGCCACCCACGTCCCATGTAGTTGTGTAAGGTAAAGGTAAAGGGACCCCTGACCATTAGGTCCAGTCGTGACCAACTCTGGGGTTGCGGCGCTCATCTCGCTTTATTGGCCGATGGAGCTGGTGTACAGCTTCAGGTCATGTGGCCAGCAGGACTAAGCCGCTTCTGCTGAACCAGAGCAGCGCACGGAAATGCCGTTTACATAAAAACACATAATTAAGACACAATGCTGGTTAGCAGGTCTTTCCCTCATTGTTGTGCTCAGTTGTTGTTGTTTTTAAATGGTTTGTGAGTATATGAGGGAATGAAAAATAAACTATTAAGCATGACCTTTTTCGTCTCACAATTGGTGTCTTGTGTATTAAAGTTAGCCGTTTAGGGAAGCTTTTAATATCTGAAGGGCTATTGTATTTTAATATTTTGTTGGAAGCCGCCCAGAGTGGCTGGGAAACCCAGCCAGATTAGTGGGGTATAAATAATAAATTATTATTATTATTATTATTATTATTATTATTATTATTATTATTTCACATACTTTAAAAATATCAAAACTTGGATGCAACGCACGTGTAGTTACATCTGTTAATTATTTACAGGGCAGCTAATTACTTATTTTGATTATTTAATTAGTTGACTAGCACTAGTTCAGTCATTCTGCTACTGCCTCTCAGCTCTTCCTGGGACTTGCTAGCGTCTATTTTCCTTCCTTTCTTTGCTGCTGCATCCGAATTATTCTCTCTCCCCCAGATTGTTTTCATAGCTTTTCCATTTTGGTGAGGAATGCAGCAGATCCCGGTTGCTGTGCCAGCCGCCTCAGGAAGTTTATTGAGAGATGCTGTTGGCAACCTTGCCTCCTTCAAAGCTGAGGGAACCCGGGCTGACTTTGGGAGGATGGAATTTGCTTTGCCATTCACCGAGCCAGCCGGAGTCTCCAAGTGGTGTTTCACGCTATAAAACAGTTCCAGCCAATGTTCAAAATTTGTTTTCCAGGTTAACAAATGCCTTTCTACCACCACACGGAGATTTACACAGAACCAGCCACAACTGCACAGTCACAAGAGACCTCTCAAAGCCGGAGGCAAATGTTCGGCCAAAAATGTCCAGAAAGAAGGACCCTATACAAATCAACATCTTACTTATTTAATAAATATGAATGAATCTTTATTGCTAAAAGCTATGAGCTTTTAGAGTCATCACCTTGCCAACAAATGTCCGTATAGTAAAAGCTATGGTTTTCCCAGTAGTGATGTATGGAAGTGAGAGCTGGACCATAAAGAAGGCTGATCGCTGAAGAATTGATGCTTTTGAATTCTGGTGCTGGAGGAGACTCTTGAGAGTCCCATGGACTGCAAGAAGATCAAACCTATCCATTCTGAAGGAAATCAGCCCTGAGTGCTCACTAGAAGGACAGATCCTGAAGCTGAGGCTCCAATACTTTGGCCACCTCATGAGAAGAGAAGACTCCCTGGAAAAGACCCTGATGTTGGGAAAGATGGAGAGCACAAGGAGAAGGGGATGACAGAGGACGAGATGGTTGGACAATGTTCTCGAAGCTACAAACATGAGTTTGACCAAACTGCGGGAGGCAGTGGAAGACAGAAGTGCCTGGCATGCTCTGGTCCATGGGGTCACGAAGAGTCAGACACGACTAAACGCCTAAACAACAAGAATGAGCCGTCACAATTGGTCACAAGGCATAGAATACAAAAAATTGATTTAAAACTGAACAACAGCAACAGCAAAGCAGACATACAAAAATGTAGAAAAAATCACTCTTGCCTAAGTTAAGCACTCCACATCTCACGCTCCCCCTTATGATACTTGTCTTGGAGCCTAGATCTCAACTTAACTTGCAGCCAAGGCAAATTTTTGCAACAGTGCAGTAATAAATACATTATTGACGGGCAGCAAAATTGAGTTTTTAATAAATATATCTATAGGAAGAAAATAAAAGGTATCATACATTATATATCCCCTCCCCAACCCAACCCAACCCAACCAATGGTTAGAAAGTAGTTTAAGATATTTTTTCAGGCTTTATAAACAGTGATATAGTTGTTAAAAAATGAGGTGCCATTACTTATACAATACTTACTCATTACTTATATGAGATTTGGGTTCCACCACAAAATGGCTGCCATGGGCAGCTAAAAAAGAGGTGCCGGTACATCATACCAGTTACTATTATCACAAAAAGCCCTGCTTATAAAGTATTGTGTTGGCTTTGATTTTTTTTCATTCCAGAAACTTAGAAACCATGTTCATCTTTCAATAAAATTGTGTTTTTGAGGGTTTATTCCAGCTGGCATTTGTTAACTTAATTCAAATAACACGGCCATTCCCCCATATTTTCCTGAAACATTCTGAAATAGGAAATAGTTTTTCCATGGGCGACCAAGGCGTAGCCTTGCACATATTAGAAGGCATATTGACTAAATAAATGTATGTCCACTTTTTCTACTTCTGTATGGATTACTTGCAAAAAAAAAAAAAAGTTTTGGGATTTCTTGATCATCTGTGTCCTATGATTTCTTTTGTGTTTTGCAACACCTTGCTCCAGAAATGTTTTATCCTGACACATAGCTAGAAAATGTGTACCAAGTCCACTTTAATTGCTTTGCATCTCCCGCATCTTATTTTAGTTTTCTAAATTACACCCGCAAGGTGTTAAATGCCACTGATACATGTATTTGAAAAAAGCTTTCCTCTTTACACATTGGTTATTGAAATAATTTATACTCTGCCCTTCCACAAAAGGTCTGACCTTTCAAGGATCTAATTTCATATTTACCTGAAGATTATAAAAAGTAACTGTGCAGTCCTGGGACAATTAGTGCAAATGTTTAAAGCAGTTGGCAACTGGACTTCACCCTCTTGATTCACAGGACTTTTGCCTGCAGGGCAAGGCCTGGTTCACAGATGTCAGGGTTAAGCAAACGTCTCATAGACTTTTATTGCCACCAATTTAACCTCACGTCTTCAGAGGCAAAGTCGGATTTGGAACATATTTGATATAGCCTTTGAAGTCAGAAATGGTACAGATGTTCCACATATGATAAGCACCTTCAGATCCTTAGGAATTCTGTTTTTTACGCGTGCAAATGGGTAAAGAGACTAGAACTCCTTTTGTTTTTTGATTTAATCAAGAGTGGTTGCCATGTGTCCTCTTTTCCCAGGACACGTCCTCATTTTCAGGGTTAAAATTTGAGACCAACTGCATTTATGTGCTTTGAATGGCCATGATAGCATCATAGCGTCCTCTTTTTTGCTCTTCAAAATATGGCATCCCTATGACTTTCTTTCAAACATGTTATCCTTATGAAAATTCTTCAGCATTTTAGTTTGATCCCCCCCCGTGTTCATTTTGTGTATTCAGCTTTAGCTAATGTAAACACTTTTGCAAGCATTTTTTCTAATACCATGTAATTTTGTATGTTATTTTCTCTCTCAGATTTATTTTCTTGCACATTTCCCTCAATTTTTGCATTTTTCTAATATATGCATTGTTTGGTTGGACACCTGCATCACAAAATTGAGGTGGATGGCTGTGTTTCAGGTCAGGTCCCATATTTTTTCAGAAAGTGCAAATTTGACAATTTTGCTTTAATTGCGAATCGAATTGAATTTGACCCTCATCCCTAGACTTCACTAACTTATTTTGGGAGTCAACCCACTCTGGCTTGGATTCCCCCCCCCAAAAAAAATGTTTTGTACTTCTTCAGACCTTGGGATTCTCCCAACATTGTTGACACCTCCCTTTTTTGTGTGGGTGGTACCTTTTTGGCTACATAAGCAATGACACACACTTCTCAGCATCAGGAATACGGGGAATGATTCATGTGGACTGGGGCCAAAACAGTGTAAGTAAGAGGAATATCAAAACATGTTGCCCATACACTAATTCTGAATTATCATATTGTAATACACTTCTTCGTCAGTCCTCAGCTATAAACATACATACACAATTCCAGACTGTTTTTCAGACGCAGAAATATTTTGTTGCATCTTCATAAGGAACTTATACAGCTTTTAAAAGCTAAAGTTCTCCTACTCTTGTTTAAGGCCTAGTATTTGCAATCTTTCCACCACAGCTGTGGAAATATATGTTATGCCTTTGTGAGTCTTGGTGTTCTCTTCAGAATTCTATGCAAAGCCCTGGAAGAAACATGTTATTGTCTTTGCTGTAAATCTGTTCAAAAATGATATTTAGAGAAGAACAGAAATTCTGTGCCTTGAAGCATTATCTCATGCATGTTTACTCATAAGCAAGACATGTAGAGTTCAATGGGACTGTTATCTATTCAGTGATCTGTGTTTGCCTGAGCTTGAGTCTGGACTAATGATTCTGAGCCCCATGTGTTCTGATTCAGTATGTGATATCAGGATTTGTGCTACTGCCATTGGCCCATAAACTCTGAGTTATGATTCGCAGCTTGGGCATTTAGATAGCCAATCACATTGAGAGTGGGAGTGGCCCAGGCCTTCAGAAATCTTTATAAGCAGTTGCTTTGCCCTGGTTGCTCAGTTCTGTTAGTTCGATAAAGGCTCTTGGTGTTGTTGCTGTGTCTTGCTTTGTGGGAAGCAAGGGACTCTTCAGGGACCACTTCCAAATGAAACATATATTGGATGCTAGATTCAGGTAGGTAGCTGTATTGGTCTGATGCAGTCCAAATAAATAAAAAAATATAAAAACTTGTCCAGTAGCACGTTAGAGACCAACTAAGTTTGTTCTTGGTATAAGCTTTCGTGTGCTTTCTTCAGATACACTGAAACAGAAGTCACCAGACCCTTATATATAGTGGGAGGGTGGGGTGGGGTTTTTCTCAGGAGGGTAGTAGAAGATGGGTGATTGACTCAATGGGTATGGTAAACCCGTTGACGACAGGAATGCACACGAAAGCTTATACCCAGAACAAGCTTAGTTGGTGCTACTGGACAGCTTTTTTGTTTTTTTATTTATATTGGATGTTAGTTTGCAGCCCTATCCTATGTAGAGTTAAATGAGCCCACATTGAAATCAATGATCTGACATGTTCATGTAACTGCAACTTTACACTTTGGTGCAATGCATGCTTTTTTGAAAGTAAGTTTCATTGAAATCTGAATCTGCCAAGTAAACATTATTGAGATTGGGCTGCCTGGCTGCACTCACAAGCAGACTTAGAAATGGCAGTGATTGGTGCAGTGTGGGGTAGGCATAACCTAACCTCCTAGCAAATGAGTTGCTGCTACCTACCAGAAGGTTTGGTGGTCGTGTGGGTGGCATGATGCAAATGGACCAGCAAGAAAGCCTATTTAAAACCAATGATATGTTTGCACTACACACCCCTCCCTGCTGCCTCACCCCTTCCCCACTTAGTACAGTGGTACCTCGGGTTACATACGCTTCAGGTTACATACGCTTCAGGTTACAGACTCCGCTAACCCAGAAATAGTACCCCGGGTTAAGAACTTTGCTTCAGGATGAGAACAGAAATCGTGCTCCGGCGGTGCAGCAGCAGCAGGAGGCCCCATTAGCTAAAGTGGTGCTTCAGGTTAAGAACAGTTTCAGGTTAAGAACGGACCTCCTGAACGAATTAAGTACTTAACCCGAGGTACCACTGTAAGTGGTAGCGACTCACATGCTGTGAGGTCAGGTAAGTGTCTCCACCTCTCATCCACTCGCTCCACTGAAATCAATGGGACTTCTTTTCAAATAATTGACATCACAATCAGACTATTAAGTTCTATGCAGCCCAATCCTACACATTTTTACTAAGAATTCTCGTTGAGTTCAGAGAGGCTAGCTCCCAAGGAAGCATCTTCAAGACTGCAGTCTTCGTTTCAAAAAGAAACGTTACTTTTGAAAAGAATGGGGTGGGCATCTGCACATCTAAAAATACAATTGCCTGTATTATTTATGTGGAACAGTGCAGCTCTGTGGATTTCCCCCATCTGTTCAGCTGCAGAAAACTAAATTGAAGTTAAATGGGCTTTTAGAAAAATCATTATGGCTTAAATTGAACATGATTCATTGGGAAAATAAAGCCATATGTGTTGCATTAGTTTTTCATCTTTGCTCTGTCCCCGTTTCGCTTGATTGGATTCATGTCGTATTTGGTATTTTAGATGTGACACTGCAATTTAGAGCTGAAGAAGACCACTCTGCATTTCAAAGTAGTGTTTACAGTTCCATTGCATAACTTACTAACTAAAAAAACCAATAGAAGTTGGAGTCATAAGATTCTACAAGTTTCTCTGGATTGAACTGCTCTAAAACCATGCCTACATTGCATTGCTGATGTGCATAACACAGTAATTCATGCCTTCATCCCATCCAGACTGGATTCCTGTAACATGAAAAGCATTTGGATGTTTCAGTTGGTGCAGAATACATCCCACCAAGCAGCTGACCAGAGTTGGCTGCAGGAACATATTGCACCAATTTTACAAGAACTACCCTGGCTCTTGCTTGGCTTCCAGGTCCAGTTAAAAGTGACTT
The DNA here is from genome assembly GCA_034642415.1 of Podarcis siculus. NCBI lineage: Eukaryota > Metazoa > Chordata > Lepidosauria > Squamata > Lacertidae > Podarcis > Podarcis siculus. The sequence continues at coordinate 1,740,127 of JAXCMG010000061.1, forward strand.
TATTGACCTTTAAGGCTCTATAGTCATGGTTGCTCATACTGTTGAAGCAGACCCTGCAAGTGTTCCTATTTTCCAGGGACAGTCCCAGATTTACAGAAGCCGTCCCAGTTTCTGATTTGATCCTGGAATCTCCTGCTTTTCCTTAGGATGTCCCTATTTTCATTGGAGAAATGTTGGAGGGTATGGAAATATGTGACTCGCGAGCCTTCCAGAGGAAGGCTAACCAGCACCCAGTGCGGGGTGTGGGGCAAACCGCTTGGAGGCGTATGAGCGTGCAGTGTACGTATGGCGCATGCACAGCGCTGCTATGTGCCACACATGCGCCAATGGGCGGTTTGCCGACGCGGCGCTGTATGGATGTTGGCGGCTGCAGCTCTACTCGCGGCTGCAGCTCTGAGAGAGCTGGAGCTGCAAAGCCGCACGCAGCCGATAGCTAGCAGGTAGGCTTGCCTTGCGTGCCGCTTTGCAGCCCCGGCTCGCTGTAGGCTTGGGAGTTGCCGGGGGGCAGGTGGAATGTCACCCCCATCAGGATGGCACCCAGAGCACAGCGCACCTGCCTTACTCCGCCTGTGAAGCCACCTGAAGGCTCTCCCCCCCCTGTTTTTACATACTGTATGTTGGAAGCTGTCCAGAGTGGCTAGGGCAACCCAGTCAGATGGTATAAATAGTATAATTATTATCATTATTATTATGGAATAGGACATCCCTATTTTCATCGGAGAAATGTTGGAGGGTATGTTGAAGGACCACCCACTCTCCTATGAGCCTACCTGTAAATTAAAGTAATCCTCACAGGCCTTGCTCACTCTTTCTGAAATACTGGCCAAGTAGAATATGCCCTTTTAAAACTATGGTACTACCAACATTGCAGAATTTCCTGCCTAGAATGTTTGCCTTCCTCCTTTCCTTCCTGCTGTTTTTTGGATGACTAGATCTGACATGTTCCTGGCCTGTATGGATTACTATGAACTGAGGCAGTTAATTTTACTTGTTGCTTACATTCCATTGGTTCATGTGGTTGCTTCATTTTAGAGCTTTGCAGATTTCCTTTTAATAAAATGGAAAGGCGAGAGACACAAGAGGGGAATTGCTAGCTTGGCATTGGGAAGCTGGGTGTTCTTCATTCTGCTAGCTGATATTTGATGTACCAGATGTCTGGACTTCCTTTGGGGGTGAGAGGGGCTCCTCCTCTCTTTTATTGTTTTTAAATTGACATTTTGCTTAAATAGATTTTCAAACTACTGCCAAAATAGTTTTATTCCATGACAATAACACCTCATTAACAAAACTAGTGCACTTTTGATCATTCTTCTCGTCCTTTGGTCCAGTAAAATTCCAAAATGAGATGAGATAAAAAGGTCACTGTTGTTCAATCAGGGACTTATGTTTGGTTTGTCTCTTTGCATAAATGTTCATAAAAGGTCAATTTACTCATCAGCATGGCTCATCAAACCCTACACAACTATCCCCTTGTAGACAATACATTCCCCCCAAATATATTGCCAGAAGCATTGAGATGATGTCAGCAAATTATCACCAGAGCTTTATGGGTTTTCAGAATATTTGGCTTTAAGTAAACCCAGAAGGATTATTAAGGGTCTTAGTGTTATAAGGTACCTGGTTATAACCTTAATCTTTATAGCAGGCTTCCTCAACCTCGGCCCTCCAGATGTTTTAAGACTACAGTTCCCATCATCCCTGACCACTGGTCCTGCTAGCTAGGCATCATGGGAGTTGTAGGCCAAAAACATCTGGAGGGCCGAGGTTTCCAGTATAAACTCACTTCGTTGACAATGCTTCTTTACTGCTGGTGGATTATTATTTTTTATTATTTATTTGGTTTTTCAAATTACGTTTTTACAATCACATATCCAACCTAAAACGTGAATGAATGAATGAATCTTTATTTGCCTCAGCCATCGGCCATAGCAATAAAACAACAATACGATATACAAAGAATAGAAATAAAATGTCAATTATATAAAATACATTTTAGGGTTTTGAATCAGTAGTCAAATAGTCGATCTTATTCTAATTGCCCCAGCTAAAAACCTTGCAAGCTTTGCTGTCAACCTGCTCATCTTGATCTGCAAAGAGAAGGGACAGTGTGGCAGTGGCTGGGCGACCCGGAATGGGCAATAAAAGAAGGGTGATAACCTCATCCCTCAAGTCTTTATAAAGAGTGCAACCGAGAAGGGCATGTGCCAATTCGGTACTGCCATCTCCACAGGGACATAAGGGTTTTTTGTGTGGAATCTGTTGGAATCGTCCCTCAAGTACAGCCGAGGGAAAATACATTCCATCTTGCGAGAGTAAAAGCGCGTCTATATTTTAGAATTGCTAGGTTATGCAGATAGGGTGCCAGAGAGTCAAAATGGGTAGGTGGGAAATTGTCATACCATGGGCAGAATTTCCTTATTGTGGCCAAGTTGTTCTGATGCTCGGTATCATTTTGGCACTGACAAATTAGACTGTTTGCTTTACTAAAACCCAAAGTGAGTAGCTGTTGTGGTGATAAACCACAAGAGTGAAGTTTTTGATAGACAATTTTAGTCCAGGCGCTCTTGTGACAAACTTGCCGCAATAGGGATATTAGACTGGGGGAATTTGAGTTTAGGCAAAGCCAATAGATAAGTGTCCAGATCCGCAATTCTACCGAGGGAAGATTAGCCTCTAGGCACAATGATGTGTTTGGGGCACAGGGTGGTACAGAGAGAATTTACCTTAAGAACTTTGATTGGACAGCTTCTGTAGATCCCAGGTAAGTGCCTGTCCAGATCTGAGCCCCATATAATAACTTTGCTAGGGGTTTAGCTTAGAACACTTCCAGGACTGATGGTATACGTTTACCACCTTTTGTGTAGAAAAAGCGTGTCAGGATTTTGGCGCTTTGGGACGTTTTTTCTTTTGCACATTTCTGGTGTGCTCCCCATGACCCCGTAGACTGGAAAATAAGGCCAAGATATTTGAAAACTGTTGAGTTAGCTGGTTGTCCATGCGCCATCTATGGGCCCTATAGTTTCTGGAGAAAACTAACAGTATCCCTAGAAAATTTACTAGCCTGGCGTCCAGTAACTACAACTGAGGTCAAAAACTTCATTATGCAGCTAAAAAACAACAAAGCACCAGGCATTGATCACTTGCCTCTGGAACTCTTGAAATCTAACATTAATTGGTGGGCACCCCTCCTTGCGGTAATATTCTCACTTATTAATTCATCTGGTTTACTCCCCAACGCTTGGGCCACAGCAGTAGTCATCCCAATATTCAAAAAGGGCCTCACATCTGATCCGGCTAGCTACAGACCAATCGGTTTGTTACCTATAACTAGTAAACTATAGGCAAAGCACCTCTATAACAAACTAGCCAACTGGATAGATGATGAGGCTATTCTCGCTGAAGAGCAAGCAGAATTTAGGCAAGGCAGATCCACCCTTCGTTCTAGCACATCTCATAGACAACTATGCTAAGAAACCACGTGGTGTGCTTTACGCAGTTTTCATCAATTTGAAAGCTGCATTGGACTCAGTTTCGTGAGAAAGACTGTGGGATAAGCTGAACTCCTCAAGTTTAGACAGACTACTGTACTTGGTCAAATGCTTATATAAAGATACTGTGCTGAAAGTGCGCTGCTCCACAAATGGACAACTTACAGGATCTGTACCAGCCACAAAAGGAGTCAAGCCCCAGCACTGTTCAGCTTATATATAAATGGCATTGTCTAGTGTCTAACATCTCCAGAATATCATGCCCCTAAATTGGCCACAAAACCCATCTCAATACTATTATATGCAGATGATACGGTTCTTCTATCCCAAATAAAAGTAGGCCTAAAAAGATTGATGAGGGCATTTTCAGGATATTGCCAGAGAGAACAGCTGGCCGTGAATTACAAGAAACCAACATACAACATAAAGAAAAGATTCCAGAGAATCTCCTGGACTTCCCTCCCCCCCCCTTTGTGGGTCCCATTGTTAATCATTTCCTCCTGCATCTTTTATAATAATCCAAATCTTTTACATCTCCATTATATCCAAAATTCACCATAAAACTACAAGTGATTCCAATCCTACTAAAAAATTTAACTGTTTACAATTGTTTTTAAGATAAATTATAATCCGCCCCCCATTCTTTATTAATATTTTGGTCTTCCTGGTTTCTGATTCTTCTGGTCATTTTTGCCATTTTGCCATTGTATCGTAATCTGCCATTCTTTTCTGGTTGGGACTTTATCTTTTTTCCATCTCTGGGCCAATAACATCTGGGGGATTATTTTAAGTTGGTCATGTGTCTTGCTTCATTTCATCTAACCTCCTTAGCAACAAGATTGACAGATTTTTACTTTTTTTTTTTAATATCAACCTTCTCTGCCACCACCTGATTGAGTCTTGGTGAAACTACAAGGTTAGTTCTCTTCCAGTTTTTAGACAACCCTGCCTGGGATCACCTTAAAGGTAAAGGTAAAGGGACCCCTGACCATTAGGTCCAGTCGTGAACGACTCTGGGGTTGCGGCGCTCATCTCGCTTTACTGGCCGAGGGAGCCGACATTTGTCCGAAGACAGTTTTTCCGGGGCATGTGGCCAGCATGACTAAGCCGCTTCTGGCGAACCAGAGCAGCGCACGGAAACACCGTTTACCTTCCCACTGGAGTGGTACCTATTTATCTACTTGCACTGGCATGCTTTCAAACTCTAGGTTGGCAGGAGCAGAGACCGAGCAACGGGAGCTCACCCTGTCGCGGGGATTCGAACTTCTGACCTTCTGGTCAGCAAGCCCTAGGCTCTGTGGTTTAACCCACAGTGCCACCCGCCACCTTAACATCCAGCTATCTCACTGGCAGAATTGTCTGTGCTGAGGGACCTGGATGGTGGCTGGTTGAAATGAGATGCTGGATCTGATAGAGACTTTGCCTGATTCAGCAGGGCTCCTTATCTTATAAGGTTATGGCAAGCCTTAGAGTCCTTATGGGAGGGAATCTTTCATGGGCATACTGATTTAATTTAGAAGACTCCTAGGGGCTCCGCTGTAAAACTCAGTCCTTTAATGATTCCCGCAATGACTAAGCTCTGATCAATTTTGGAGTAAAACCAGCCCCCCCCTCGCCAAATGTAGTGACTTTTATATACCCCAGGGACTCCCTGCACATGAAGCATAAAGTTTGAAAATTAAATTACCACTATGGTCTGCCGCAACTGTCACTGAATCCTTCTCCCACTCTGCTTCAGTTTGCTTACCTGGCTTATTTTTGCAACGAGAGCCCTCTGTTTAAGTTCATTCCAGTCTTGCTGTCATCCATCTGCAATTACACTGCTCTTGCAAGCGAGTCAAGCTGTGTCACACCTTTTGGCTGCCATTGGCCTTAGCTACTTCAGTGTCACAGTCTGTGATGTCATAGAGACTTGGACCACACAACTGTCTGCTTTGGAACAATGGGGGGAAGGGGGAGAGAAACTTATTCTGTGTTCTGAGGAGGCTCAGCTGCATTCTGGGTAAGTTTACACTAAGCAAAAGGGTACAAGAAGAGTTTTTGAATAACACCTTGCTAATGCCCATTGGTCAATCAGTTTCAGATCCTAATTCTGGAAAGAGATAGACCTCTGTAGCACCTTAACATTGTAGGGGATGAATGCTTAGAGAGAGAAAGAGAGAGAGAGAGAGAGAGAGAGAGAGAGAGAGAGAGAGAGAGAACAAACTTCGTGCAAACCCTTTGAGGTGCCAAGTTTATAAACATGTTATGTATAGACCAGGGGTCGGCAACGTGCGGCCCATGGGCCGGATGAGGCCTGCGAAGACCATTTTACCGGCCCATGAGCTGCCCCTGAACCCAGCCTCCCGCTTGGCGAGTCCCCCCCCCCCCATGCTGCGCTAAACTGGGGACTTGCCAAGTGGCACCAGAAATCGCGTCTGCGCATGCGCAGACACCAGAAATTGCACCTGCGCATGTCCAGATGCCGAAAATCGCTTCTGTGCAAGCGATTTCCAGTCACGCTGTGCCAGTCTGGCCCACAGACGATCTCCATGGGAGTGATCCAGCCCATGGCCAGTAAACCTTGCCGACCCCTGGTATAGACTCATGTGATGTGCGTTAGTTCTACATTAGTGTTAGCCGAAGGACCATGAATGGTGTAGATGCATATTTACTGGAATGGCCTGGTGGACACCCAGAACACTGGGATAAACTAGAGATATGGCTATGGTGTGTTATGACTGTGTTTCTCAGCCAGATGGGTGGGGTATAAATAATAAAATTATTGGTTGTGATTATTATTAATAATAACAGAATTAATATACTGCCCTATACTTGGAGGTCTCAGGGCGGTTCACAGAATAAAATCAAAATATAAAGCCACAAAATACATAATCAAAAGCATTCCACAGATGGGGAGCCACTGCAGAGAAGGCCCGTTCTCGTGTTGCCTCCCCCCAGACCTCTCGAGGAGGAGGCACACGAAGAAGGGCCTCAGAAGATGATCTCAGGGTCTGGGTAGGTTCATATGGAAAGAGGCAGCACTTGAAATATTGCGGTCTGAGCCATTTAAGGCTTAATAGGTCAAAACCAGCACTTTGAATTGAGCCTGGAAACTAATTGGTAGCCAGTGCAGTTGTACCAGGATCAGTGTAATATGCTCAGAGCATCTTGCTCCAGTGAGCAACCTGGCCGATGAATTCTGCACTAGCTGAAGTTTCTGAACCGTCTTCAGAAGCAGCCCTGTGTATAATGCATTGCAATAATTTAACCTTGAAGTTACCAGAGCATAGATGACAGTAGTTAGGCTATCCCGATCCAGATAGGCTGGGCATAGCTGGGCCACCAGCTGAAGCTGATGGAAGGCACTCGGGGCCACTGAGGCCACCTGAGCCTCGAGCGACAGCAAAGGATCCAGGAGTACCTCCAAGCTATGAACCTGCTCCTTCAGAGGAAGCGTAACCCCATCAAGAGCAGGTGATCTCTCACCCGTCCGGTCTAGGGAACCACCCACTAATAGTGCTTCAGTCATATCTGGATTGAGTTTCAGTTTGTTGGCTCTCATCCAGCCCATTACCGAGGCAAGACACTTTGTTGTTCTTCTTGTTGTTTGTTTAGTTTGACTCTAATTGTTCTGCTGCAACTACAGAAAAGTATTGCAGAAAGCAGATGGGCAGCTCACAGAAATGAAGACCGAGGCAGGGTGGGGGGCAGAGACAGTGGCGGAGCTTCATACTCCGGCACCGGGGGGCGGAGGGCAGGCAGGGCTGGGTGGCGTGGCGCACGTCCTGGGGGCGTGGCGCCCAGCGAGGGCAGGGGGCAGCCGCGATGTCACCCCACCGGGATTGCGCTGCGGGGGGGGGGGGCGGTGCGCTCCCCCGCCCCCTCTTCTTCCGCCAGTGGGCAGAGATAAGTAAGCCAGCATCTTTCCTTACTACCCTGCCACTTTTGCTTTGAAAGATCTCCCTGCTGTTAATAGGTACATTCTCCCTCAAGATTTAAGCTTTCCAGCTCATGGAAAAACAGCACCGGAGCCCTTCAACAAAGGGAAAAGGCGATGGAAGCTCTCCTTGTGAAGGCAGCTGAATGCCTGCCTATGACAGGAGCACAAAGGCTGGAATTAGAATTTCAAAGCCAACATTATTATCCCTTTCTTGTTTTCTTAGCTGGAAATGCACTCACGTTGTGTGTGTGGACTTGCTTTCAGTTCTGCGCCGCCAACATTTAAGATGAAATTTAAACATGACTTAGGCATTTGGAAAAGGTGCAGCCTCTCTGGATGTCATTGAATCTAGCGGGAACCCAGGATCCTGTGCTTTTACTTGCAATTCTGCTTGAAGTCTCTTTAATGGAAAGCCTTTGAAGAAGACAAAGGAAGACGAGGCTGAAGAAGAGTGGGGCACTCAGCGATATTGCCCCGCTAAAACCAGAAGAATAGGAGCCAAAGGTCAGAAAGACTTTACACACATGCCAGACTACACAGCAGTGGTGACCAACCTGTGGCTCTGCAGGTGATGTTGTATTCCAGGACCAATCAGCCACAGCCCGACAACACCTTGAGGGTCACAAGTTAGCCACCCCATCTTAAAGACTCACTCTCAGACTCCACACTCTAGGGAATATTGCAGGGCAGTGGTAAGGAACCTCCAGTCCACAGGCTGATTAAGGCTGGCAGGAGGGGTCCTAATTTATTCCAAGGGGCTGCTTCCCCCAGGTGTGGGGCAGGTAAGGAAGGGCGAGACTGTGTGAGAACAATCTGGGACCTTGTTCCTCGGCAAGTGGGGCTTGTGGTTGCCTTTTAAACTGTGGCACTCACTCCCCCAGGAGGCAGGGATGGTCCCCAACTTGGATGGCTTTAAAAAACGGGTTAGACACGTTCATGGAGGAGAGGGCTATCAGGTGCTCTTCTGCTTATGTTCTGTTCTGTTCACTGGTTTCCCACAGGCCGGTCACTTTGTGAACAGGATGCTGGGCTAGAATTCTGTAGTGGAGCCAGTCCCTGCCAAAAGGGACTCTTGAAAACAGCACCGACCAGCCATGACCTCACGTTCGCTGGGATTGGCAACACTCCAGCGTATCAGGAATTCTGGAGTTTTAAGTCACCACTGATCAGCTTGACTTCAAGGCTTCTTTGATCAGCTGGGATCTTCCTTTGCAATGAGGCTTGAAACCAAGCTGATGGGCAGTGATTTAAGCTCCAGAGCAACTCTCAGGAAATGAAAAAGGTTCCTTCGCAGCATGGCTCAATGTCAAGCCCTGCTGCAAAGGAAAAACGGGTCACAGGTATAGGATTGCAACATCACTGCTGCATTTGCAATTGCCACCGGCGAGTCTACATTCTCACAGGGCTCTTGTCAGTGTTCCCCCTGCTGGGGTGCAGGTCGCCATCAGATGCCTGATCATGCCAACTCCTGATGAAACCAGGAGTTGGCAGCAAAGCGGGGCAGGGTTGTGCCACCACCCGCTTGACAGCAGTGTCTCTGCCACTTACCTGCTGTTGTCTGCACAGCCCCAACCTCACCCCTGTCCTGCCCCACATATTCCCAGTAAGTGGCCGTGGTGCTGCTGTTGGGAGGGAGGAGGAACAGTACCCCTTGCCAAGCTCGCCACTCTTGGTCGACCAAATTTAAGATAATTAGAGGCAAATCATTCCCAGCAGTAATGATATTACTGATCTGCTGCCTCTTCTGTCATTGTTTTATTCTGTGTGTGTGTGTGTGTGTGTGTGTGTGTGTGTGTGTGTGTCTTTTAATGGAGCTGTTTGGTTTAACAGATTTATAAATCTTTCAAAAAAAGAAAAGAAATAAATTCAATAATAATAATATATTATTTATACCCCACCCATCTGGCTGGGCCTCCCCAGCCACTCTGGGCAGCTTCCAAAAAAATATTAAAATACTGTAATACATCAAACATTAAAAGCTTCCCTAAACAGGGCTGCCTTCAGATGTCTTCTAAAAGTCTGGTAGTTGTTGTTCTCTTTGACATTTGATAGGAGGACGTTCCACAGGGCGGGTGCCACTACTGAGAAGGCCCTCTGCCTGGTTCCCTGTAACTTGGCTTCTCGCAGTGAGGGAACCGCCAGAAGGCCCTCGGTACTGGACTTCAGTGTCTGGGTAGAACGAGGAAATTTGCATCAGGAACCCAGAAACTGAATTGGGGTAACCCCAGATTTCCCACAATTCTGTTTCATTCCTGATGGCGCAGATTTCACCATTGAAACACATACAAGTGTACACCAGTATAGTGCCTCATGCCCATTACGATGATGTGTGGTTAACACAATCACATAGCAATGAACCCAGACAAGAGTCAGACCTCCAAAGAACTTCAAGTAACACTGAAATTAAATTAAATGTAACTAGGACCAGAATAGGAATGGGGTGTGTGGAAGAGAACTATCCTACCTAATACCTTACAGCACAGTTTAGATTCAAGAAGAAAGAGGAAGAAAGAGAAGACCGCAAAGTACTAAGCATGTAACCAATATCCAGTTCTACACACTTTTCGCTGCTCCTAAGAGACTGAACTGGCAGTGCAAACATTTAAAACAGCTTCTGAGATGTTCCTTCTATATTCTTCCTCAAAATCACTGTGATTGGAGGTATACAAGGAGCGCTCTGGTTTGTTGTTGGAAACTACAGCTATCCGTCACCAAATTACACCCCCCTCCTTCCTCCTCTCTGCTGGCGTCTTTCCATTTTATGGAGGTTCAAAATGGCCAAAAGTAAAACCACCATTTTGAATTTTTGAGGAAGTTCTGAAGCTAGGGACCAGCCCACTTCACTTTGCACCCAAAGCACTATGGATTCCCAAGTGGTCCAGATACCTCTGAAGTTTGTCTATTTGCTTTGGAGTCATTCTGAAGCTTTTATGAGTCTCTAATGTCCAGGTCTAGTACAATAATCAAAGTGGAGATTTTTAGTTGCTTGTGAAATGCAAGAGCCCATGAAATTCGTCTCTGACAGCAAATGGTCAATTATAGTTTGGAAGGCTTTTTTTTCCAGTAGTGAACATCTGGTCCACTACTTTCACCCAAGGACATTTTCCCTCACGAAAGCCTTGTTTCTGCATGTATTTCCTTGTTTATATTTGGAGTGTTCAGAAAGCCCACATCGTCTTTCCGCACTGTTGGCCTTGTCTGCTTGAGTGAACCTACAGAATCCAAAGATTGTATTTCCAATCACTCTTGAACCATGCTGATCCAGGAGGAGTGGCTCTCCTAAGATGAGAGCAACATGATTTGTCATCTCTCTGAAGAGCTAAAAATATAGGGTAAAAATAACATATGAAAGGTCAGGAGGACACTGTCAGAGTGCTTTTCCTCTGACGAGAAACATAATTGTTCACAACAGTATAAAGTGTCATGTCTGCTTCTGATGGATAACATCTATTTTCATTTCCAGCACAGACTCTCATTGTTATCCCCAATGTTATCCCCAATTACTGCTGCTGCGAATAGACTCTTAATTGAATTGTCAGGGGCTGTACTTTTTTGCGTTTTGTTGTCATCTGACCCCACAGTTTACTGTTTTTCTCGACACCTGCCTAGGCCATAGTAATTGTGTTAGTCCAGTGGTTCTCAAACTTTCCCCTCCACCCTCTGGGCCACACTTTCAGAATAAAAATTTGCTCAAGCCAACAAGTCCATACAAGTCCTAGCAGTGCTTGATTTATAATATAGAACACAGCTACTTCATAATATGATTATGGGACATCCAGGAACTATAAAACAATGCAGCTACATAAGCACATGAAACACTCCCAAAATATAATTATCAATGAGCCTCTTACATATGTACCTTAAGTATCTAGACAAATCCAATGAGCAGTGTGAGCTTGCTTTTGCCAGGCAGTCTCATATATATTAGGTCCAATTTGAGACAAACGAACTCTCATTTCCTCATCAGCACAAGGAAGCCTTTTTTTCCCCTGATCTCTCGTATTTGTCAGAATCGAAAATCCCTGTTCTCAACAACATGTCATGGAGAACCGCAGAAGAATAAGCAATGCTCTTGAAGAGATGCGTGGATACAGTTCCTGGTTGTATATCCAAAACACCTATACTGTACTGTACTGTACTATACTATACAGTGGTACCTCTGGATGCAAACAGGATCTGTTCCAGAGCCCCGTTCACATCCTGAAGCGAACGCAACCCGTGTCCGCGCGTTGGCACGTAGCGATTCGTCGCTTCTGTGCATGCACATGACATCATTTTGAGTGTCTGCACATGCGCGAGCGGAGAAACCCAGAAGTAACGCACTCCATTACTTCTGGGTCGCTACAGAGTGCAACCCGAAAATGTTTAACCTGAAGCTACTTCAACCCGAGGTATGACTATACTATACTACACTGAAATGTCTAAGTGGTTAAACATTTAAATGTTTCTTTGATTGTCCTTGAATCTTCCTGCCACACTAAGCATCCTCTTCTGCCTCACAAGTGTAGCCCGGCACTTCATGAGTCTTTTGGGTGTTATAAGGGTCTGTTGTTTTTCTTGCAACAGCTAGCCCTCCAGAAGCACATATTTTACAATTTTGTATCGTACCAGAAATGACATAAGAACATACGAACCATTACTGTCTCCAACCAATGTCACATGGGAAACTCCCTCCCCCCTGCCCAGTGTAAACAGTCCTTGAATCAGGACTATGCCTAACTTGCAGCAGGTGAAGCCAAACATTTAGACCTAAGTGTAGTCCTTGGTTGTTATTCTTGCCCAGAGGAACAGACAAGGGACAGGAGGTCACGAGGAAAGGAAAGGCTGAGCTATTGCTGGTCATATGGCTGCTCTGCTTTTAATGGCAAATTCCAGACAGGCCGGGGTCATAATTTCCTCACCTCCATCTCCCTCTTTCTGTACACATTTAAATAATAAACTATAACCAGAATGTGCACGTCTCGCTTTGTGTCTTTGTGGTGCTATCATTTTGATTTCTTTCTCTTTTTAAAAAAGGTCCAATATGCAACTTAATAATTAAATTTAACAGTACAGAACATCATAGAAATAAAAAAACACAACACATACCTGTTTATAATATCTAATTTCCTCTACAATATTTATTTATATTGCATTAAAAAAATTACCAGATTGTTTACACTATTCATAATTATTAATATTTTGACTTGGGGGGAAATCACAGCAAGTGCAAAAATATTCAAGAGTCGAATCACCCTTTACTTAGCAGAAGCATTTGTCACCATGTACAATAGTGCATTTTGCAGCATCGCTGTAAAATATGAAAGGGAAGCCTGCCCCTTTGGACATACAGAAGGCATGTGTCAGGGGGCTTGAGACCAGTTGTGGTTTTCCATTCTGCGTTTATCACTTGCCCCACTGTGTGATTACTGGCACGGGTTTTTCCTCTTCACACTTCACAGCGATCACCAGATGTCAGTGCACTGCACACAGGTTAAACAGCAGCCTCTGCTGCACAATATAAGAGTCAAAGCTCAGACACAGCCACCGAGGAGTCAGAACTGCAGTAGGCAAGCTGCCAGCTCAGGATAGCTACAGGGGAAGCGTCTTTTGGGATTATGGGAAGTAGGCGAAGGCTCAGGAGATGGATGTCCATCAGCTGCTGTCAGTCAGGTTGAAATAAATACTTCACATATTTCCATACAGGACAGAAATCAAGTGCAGAAGCACCGCTAATGAGATAACCTCCTAGGGCACAAATTCTGAGATTATTGGATTTAACCTAGACAGCATCTTAAAAAGCAGAGACATCACCTTGCCAACAAAGGTCCATATAGTTAAAGCTATGGTTTTCACAGTAGTGATGTAGGTGAGAGCTGGACCATAAAGAAGGCTGATGGCCAAATAATTGATGCTTTTGAATTATGGTGCTGGAGGAGACTCTTGAGAGCTCTGTGGACTGCAAGAAGATCAAACCCATCCATTCTTAAGGAAATCAGCCCTGAGTGCTCACTGGAAGGACAGATCGTGAAGCTGAGGCTCCAATACTTTGGCCACCTCGTGAGAAGAGAAGACTCCCTGGAAAAGACCCTGGTGTTGGCAATGATTGAGGGCACAAGGAGAAGGGGACAACAGAGGATGAGATGGTTGGACAGTGTTCTCGAAGCTACCAGCATGAGTTTGACCAAGCAGCAGGAGACAGTGGAAGATAGGAGTGCCTGGCGTGCTCTGGTCCAGGGGGTCATGAAGATTCGGACACGACTAAACAACAATGAATGTTTTTTGTTGGCAACCATCTGTCTCAAGAGATGATTGGGGGGGGGACCTCCCCAAAGTTCTGCCCTCCAAACCCAAGGCATGACTTAAAGACTTGCCCATTCTGGTGCCAACAAATGCCAACACAAGGATATCACGTCCCACGTGTTGTATCTTCTTTCAAGCCAACAAAACAACAAGTGGCTGTGCAGAACTGTAATGAGGTCTACACTTTGTTTCCCACCCTGGGCTCCTTTGGGAGGAAAGGCATTCTATAGTAAATATATCTACTATATTTATAATAAATTTAATAATTGAAATAATAAATAAAGTTTCATGAATAGGTGCAAGAAAACATAAGATGGATGTTTTGAAGCTAAACTCACATTTGCTAACTTCCATTTTTGGATCTTAACTCCAAAGAGCTCCTTGTCTTCCTTAGTTTAATTGTTATTTACATAGGATATTTCCCTCATTCAGCTTCTCAGAAGGTCATACAATACTGCATTCTGGTAGATATTAAGTTTTAATAACACCTATGATATTACTGGCTGCTGTGCACACAGTTCTCTATAAATAAGAACCCATAATTGTCATGGTGTTCTTAACGCATCTCCCTTTCTCATATTCGAGATGCAAGTCAACACGACTCTTGCCACCTCACGAGTTGGTAGTGGGGATTGCTAAATTTCCACTGGATTCCATTCGGTTTCCAGAAATTGCTTTTACATTGTGTGAAAGATCACATAAAACACAGAAATTACCGGGTAAGGAAACACTGGGGAAACAGAATAAAGTCTTTTCTGAATGCAGCCTATAATTTTGCTATAAGATTTGGTTAGCTCTCCTGTTTGCTGATTTTGTTTTTCTTACTCACAGCCCCCCTCTCCTCTCCCATTTAATAGTCCTCTCTAAACATATCCCAACTTGCAAGGAAACCTGCGTAGGAGCTGTGGCATTGTTGAGGAAGGAAGTGGCAAATGAAATTGGCAAACGGGCTGAATTTTAACAAGGCTAAATGAAACACGCTCTCTTGGCGAGGTGACAACCAATCAAGCTGATTACAGTATCCCAGTAATTGGCCACGGAGCGTATTAAAGGGGCTTTTTGGAAAGAGTGATTGGAGGAGAGTCATAATGAACTATCTGGCTGGCAGGATGGAGAATGGGCCCACCTTTGATTTCACACTGCACACGGCTGAAACATGAAGGCACATGTTTTCTGAAGACAAGGGAGATGAAGCCCCCAAAATGGCAGCGGGGGGATGCTTTTAGCTTGGAGCAGTGCTTCTTAATAATATTAATTTTTTATTTATACCCCGCCCATCTGGCTGGGTTTCCCCAGCCACTCTGGGCAGCTTCCAACAAAATATTAAAATACAATAGTCTGTCGAACATTAAAAGCTTCCCTAAACAGGACTGCCTTCAGATGTCTTCTAAAAGCCTGGTAGTTGTTCTTCTCTTTGACATCTGGTGGGAGGGTGTTCCACAGGGCGGGTGCCACTACCGAGAAGGCCCTCTGCCTGGTTCCCTGTAACTTGGCTTCTCGCAGGGAGGGAACCGCCAGAAGGCCCTCGGTGCTGAATCTCAGTGTCCGGGCAGAACGGTGGGGGTGGAGACGCTCCTTCAGGTATACTGGACCGAGGCCGTTTCAGCCTTTAAAGGTCAGCACCAATACTTTGAATTGTGCCTGGAAACGTACTGGGAGCCAATGTAGGTCTTTCAGGACCGGTGTTAGGTGGTCTCGGCAATCGCTCCCAATCACCAGTCTAGCTGTTGCATTCTCAACACCCCAAACAAACTACAGTTCCCAGGAGGCTTCGATGGGAGCTGTGGCTCTTTAAAGTAGCACAATATTGCTTTAACTGTATGGTGCACATGGGACGTTATACCATACCTTTGGGGGTGAGGGAACTTCATAAACAATACTGCCCTCAATAAGATAATATTTTAAGGTTGGCCAATGTTTCTCTCCCCTTATTACCAATGGGGTGAAAGAGGCCTGAGACTGAGATGCGGGGCTTGCCTGACTCAGGTCACCTAGAGAATTCACAGTGAAGCAGACATTTGAAAAAGTGACTTTGTGATTCACCGCTGTCCTTCTTGCCCACTTTCCAACACTAGCTTTTAGCAAATCACAGTGTCTTTTCTGGCTGTTTAAAGCTGATTTGGGCGGTGGATGTTGCACATTGAAAGGGGTCGAGGGAAGCTCATAACATAGTGACTCGAAGATTATTCTTTTGGACCAATTTATTTCACTGCACGTGGCAATGTATTATCCCAACAGAGCAGGATCAGCATTTCTGTCTTTCTGGCCAGATGAAATTCAGAATGGCTTAGAATCTAAATCGAAAGCATTTGGGATAACATAAGTGGTGATGTGCATTCATTCAGCATTAAGCGGGGGGGGGGGGGAAGCAATGTGGTTAGGGACTTGGAGACAGAGGACACTTGCGATCTGCTGTCATTGACCATATGCTTAAAAAGATTGGATGGGCAAAGGCCAGATGGTATTATTTAGCCTTCAAAGTGTGCTTTGTGTAGGTTTGCTAGACTGATTATATTATCCTAAAACAGAGAGCTTAAAAAATGCTTGCTGCAGTTATTGTGAAATGTTGCTTTATTGAAATGGTCACATTCCCTGGCTCCTTGCCATCCCTGACTTTTCCAGGTTTGTTCCAATGCAAAACTGTTTTCCAAAATCTGTTTTTAGGGTTCGTTCAGGAGCTATCGCCCTGGTTTAACAATGACCAACACTTGATTAAAGGTACTTAAACTGTTACTCTGTCTGATCTCTACAACTCCAGTAACAAAGATTCTGCTGGATGTCGCCTGAGTATTTAATCTTGGGACCCTTTGAAATGTAAATCACTTGCATTAACTCCTGCAGTCTTATGTCTCTCTGGATAATTCGGATTATGTGGAAATTCTCAGACTTTTATCATACGTCGACTCTCTATAATCACTTTAGATGTTCAAGAACAGATATTCCCATCTCCTTAATTCTGCATCAAGGCAGCTCGTGATTTTACGTATGGGCTGATTAGTAAGCTGTTTGTATTCCTCCAGGGGAAGTAAAAAAATACATTGCAAAAGAAGTGGTACTAGTAAGCTGTTATCATTCTGGCCTTGAAATAATCGGACTAATTTTCATTTAATGTTTTCCATAGTCCTCCAGGGAATGAATACTTTCCAAAGGTATCTTGATTTTTAATGCAATGGTCTACTTGAGATCCTCTAACAGTCCAAAACAGCAGTAGACTGGAACTCTGCACAACAGCCTCATAGATTAGATCAAGAGAACATTAAAAAAAAACCAACCCTATTGTTCTAATAAAATGAATCTGACTCGTCCATGAAAGCTTAAGCTGTAATAAATTTGTTAGTCTCTAAGATGTCACAACTTGATTCTTTATCATTTTAGTTTCCCAAAAAGTAACCTAAAAGGGGTTTCTCCTTCAAATATAGGTACGTCAGAGTAATTCTTCTTCTTTCTTTGGCGATCACTTGTAGCCAAGTAAGATTGTCTTCCATAAACATGGTTTTAACAGTGAGTCCGTCCTTCCACAGTGGGAACATAGGTTTCCGGCTGGGAGTTGATCACAGTGTGGATTTGTCAAGTGTGCTTTCCTCTTAGCACGTTTCTCCCTTGCGTCCTGAATTCGAGTGTCTTCAAAGCCCATTACACCTTTGGTAAAGGCTGTTCTCCAACTGGAGCACTCGCAGGCCAGTGTTTTCCAGTTGTCAGTGTTTACACTACATTTTTAAAGATTTGCCTTGAGACAGTCTTTAAACCTCTTTTGTTGACCACCAGCATTACGCTTTCCATTTTTAAGTTCAGAATAGAGTAGTTGCTTTGGAAGATGATCATCAGGCATCCAAACAAAATGACCAGTCCAAGGAAGTTGATGTTGAAGAATCATTGCTTCAACACTGGTGATCTTTGCTTCTTCCAGTACACTGATATTAGTTCGGCTGTCTTCCCAAGTGATGTGTAAATTTTTTTGGAGACACCGTTGATAGAATCTTTCGAGAAGCTGGAGATGGTGTTTATAAGTTGTCCATGTTTCACAAGCATATAGTAAGGTTGGCAGTACAATAGCTTTGTAAACAAGCATTTTGGTTTCCCTGCGAATGTCCCTGTCCTTAAACACTCTGCACTTCAATCGGGAGAAAGCCTCAGAGTAATACTACAAAAGAAATACTATTCTTTCAGAACTGTGAGGATACAGTGATGTGTGTGAATTTAAAAACAAGAGACAAGTTGACGATAACAGAATTAATCTTTGCGGAAAAGTTCTCTGCTTATATTGAACGACAATCAATATTTTGTGGGAGATTGCTGTCAAAAATAACTGTACTGTACATGAGTGCTAGTTAGTGCATGAAGGGGTTAAGACAATAGAGCTGGATTCCTAGACTCAGCTAGGTCACGCCCCACCTTCTCCAATAAAAGAGGAAGCCAAGCCTTCTCTTCCTGTTCTCTGTCTCTCCACACTAAGGAAGACTTGTCTAAGCAAGCTGCAAGCTTAGAGCATGTGCTTGAAGTTATCTTTCTGTATTTTCTACCCAAGAGTATTCTGCGAGTGTTCTTCTTGCTACTGGTGCATCTGATCTTTGGGATGTTTTGTACAGTAAGTAAAGCATTTTAACCTTACTTCACAGTGTGCGGTTTGCTCATTGCCAGAGGGGTAGAAAGAGAGGAGCGTCATTTGCAAGCAGACATAACAGGATAAAAGTGTCTAACACCTATATTCCCAGGTTGCTGCTGCTTGACTTTTGTGAGTTTTTAAACTCTGCTACTGAGGGCTCTCTCCTGATAGAAAGTGAGTTTAGTCCTGTATTTCGAATCTAGGCTCCCAGCCGATTCTTGTGTTATTCACCCCACATATGTGGGTCATATTTTCCCTCCCACCTATGTTCAATATTTTCAGAGTAAATAAGGGAAGAGGAAATGGCATTGCAATTCACAAGCAATTAGACAAAGAACAAGGACCAGACAGGTATATCTAGTTGAATGGTAAAACTCCAACCACTTGGTATGTGGGCAGTTAAGAACACATAGTGAAGCACTGAAAGCAAGAATGGTGCTAATTCAATGCATGAATTCTGGTTTAAATATGATAAAGCCCCAGCAGTCTGTATCAGTTATAGTCCTGTTTCTTACTGTAGATCCAAAACCCTGCCTACAATACCGGCAGACCATTTAAAACAGATTATTTTGGAATCGGTTGGAGAGAGCAGGTGGAGTTGCTCCATGGCATTTTGGGTCTGACCAAATCTGGATCTTAGTCGATGCTTCATCAATTTGCTTGCAGCAGCATAAACCAAGAAGTGAATTAGCACTAGAAGTTGATAAGACATTTGATTGCACAGATTTAAAATATTTCTTGGTCTGCAGCCATTTGATTTTCTTCCTTTATATATTAAATGGATCAACCACCCTAAATCATGCTTTATAATTAATGACATGTTATCTGATACTCTGGATTTACAAAGCAGGAATTATGCAGTTTTGTTCTCTCCTTTATTAACCTTTAATTAACCACATGCAAATATGGTAAGATCAGACACACAAATTGAAGGAATTAAAATTGGTAGAGAGAAATATAAATTGCAGTTATATGCCCTGGATGCTAATGCTGACAGATTCTTTTCGTAGCCGAAGTACTCGAACCATTGAGATAATTTCCCCATATACAGAAGCTGGTATAAGTTGCAGCTTCAGCTGAATTTGGGGGAACCACTTGAAGCATCTGGTGTGTTGAGCTATTTCGATGGATTTTGTTTGATTTGCTCATTGCAAACAGTTGAAAGTCTGTAAATTTTGATAATAACCTGATTTGCAATGGGGGATGAATAATGTTGATTGCAACTGTAAATAAAACAACAACCAACCCTCCCCCCATAACTAACTAAACAAGATGATGCCAACTGAATATTTCCTAATAGAAATGGATGGAAATTTCATGGATGGAAAGACATTATTCTGATGCAACATGAGCTTCTTCATTTTCCTTTTGTGGATTTTAATCTCGGCTGATGGCAGAGCTGGTTTCTGCAGTCAAAGTGAGAATGAGCCTCGTCTAGCTCTCCTGGTGGTTGCTAGGGAATGGCATCTTAACCTGAAGAAAGCTTTTAAAGAGGAGCCATTCTAGTTATTTATATATTTTTGCACATACATAGATGTTATTATGACAACAGGGCTGCAGGGTTATTGAAAGAAAAACACGACGACTTTAACTTTCACCTTTAATACCAGGAAATACAGGACATAGTTGAATTTGTAGGAAGCACAGCTTGCCTTGCATGGAGCAAACCCAGTAATATAAACAGAGGGATTTTAAAAATTCCGCACAAGTGTAGCTGAAATGAAAACAACATTGGCCATAATATAGAGATGAGTCAATGGGAACACCTATGGAAAGTTAACTGGAAATTTATAGCGTGTGTTACATTAAAGGAGAACCTCCAAAAGATGCTATACCGATGGTATTTAACTGCCAGTAAACTCTCCAAAATGTATAAAAGTGTTCCTAATATATGCTGGAGATGTGGTGAACCAGATGGAACTCTTTTCTATATGTGGTAGGTATGTAAGAAGATTAAAACCTTTTGGAATGGTATCTAGAGAGAGCTTAAAACAATGTTAAATGCAACTTTTTTGAAAAAACCAGAATAATTTTTATTGGGTATTACAAGTCCAGATGAAAGGGACGCCAGTGGTGCTGTGGTCTAAACCACAGAGCCTAGGGCTTGCCAATCGAAAGGTCAGCAGTTTGAATCCCTGCGATGGGGTGAGCTCCCGTTGCTCAGTCCCTGCTCCTGACAACCTAGCATTTCGAAAGCATGTCAAAGTGCAAGTAGATAAATAGGTACCGCTCTGGTGGGAAGGTACACAGCATTTCTGTGCGCTGCTCTGGTTCGCCAGAAGCCGCTTAGTCATGCTGGCCACATGACCCGGAAGCTGTACGCCGGCTCCCTCGGCTAATAAAGTGAGATGAGCACCGCAACCCCAGAGTCGGCCACAACTGGACATAACGGTCAGGGGTCCCTTTACCTTTACCTTTACAGATCCAGATATTGTTAGGAAGATAAGAAAAAAAAAATTGTACACTACCACTGCCACAAGGGTACTCATAGCACAGCACTGGAAGAGCGACAAAGTTCCCACAAGATCAGAATGGTTATTAAAACTGGTAGAATACGCAGAATTAGACAGTCTCTCGGAAAGGATTAAAGATAAGTCAAAGCAGGAGTTCATTTCAAACTGGGAAGCTTTAAGGAATTACCTAAAGAACAATTGTTGCAACTTGAATACGGTAGTAGCCTTTGAGTAATCTCTGTGAATAATCTAAATTAAAAGAGGAAAATAGGAATATATAAGTATGAATGTTAATATTTTATTAGCAATATATAGTTAAGTTGAAGCAATAGGTTTATTAGAGTGAAAAACAAATTGGGAAAGGATGGGAAATTAAGTATCTGTATCAAATGTATAGTAGGAAGACCTATATTCTTTTGTCGGATTGTGTTTTGAAAAATATTATTTATGTAAAATAAGGAAGATATGTTTTTGATGTACAGATGCAAGTATGGAAAATAAAGCAATTAATAATAATAAAAAGAAATGAAAAAGACAACAAGAATAACAATACTTAACATTTATCTAGTGTTCAAACCGCTTTACACACACATTCATTTGACATCCTTACAACAACTTTGTAAGGTAGGACAGTATTATTATCCCCATGTAGGTTTGGAGTGAGCATAGCTTGCTTGAGCGCACCAGCTGAGTTTGTGTCAACAGGTGAGATTCAAACCAGAGAGATCCTGTTTCATACGTCAGCACTTGCAGTTCACAGGATACGTTCCCACTGGATTGTGCCCCCTTTTAATATATATATATGAAAGAAGCTACCAGAGTCAGTTTTTAACTTGGTAAGATCACGAAAAAGTGGTGTGTATCTAGCAAAAAGTATAAATAGAAAACTAATTTCTGGACAAAACAACAAAGGGTTTTGTGGCACCTTAATGTGCCACAAAACTCTTTGCAGCTTTTGCAGCAGCCGACAAACAGATCTGGAGATTTCTGGGCAGTGCTCCTTGATCTGATTCAACTTGTCAGCTCATGCTCAGATCAGCAAACACACTTCAGCCACAGACAGTTGGTTGGGAGCGCTCCTAACCTTGCACATGGCTCTGTGGTTTCCTGGTAGGGTCAATTTCAATATCCATCGCTCTCTTCCTAGAGATGCTGCACAGACCACTGGGCCACTGCTGGGACATGGTGGATGATGGAGAAAAAGCTGAGCCCAGATGCTGGCAAGACGGTGGCCATGAAATTTCTCACCTGCCAAACCTGGACGGAGTACCACTTCTCTTGAAGGAGTAAGTTTGCAGTTTAGGGCTGATTCTGGATCCAGCTCTGTCACTGGAGGCTCAGTGCCTTTTGCAAACTGGCTGGTTCGACAGCTACAGCCATCCCTGGACCAGGAGAGCCTGACCATAGCAGTTCATACCTGGTTTCCTCAGGACTGGCTAACTGCAAAGCGCTCTGTGTGTGGCTTCCCTCATGCTTGGTCCAGAAGCTGCAGTTGGGGCAGAATGCTGCAGCATGATTGCTGACAGGAGTGAGGCCTTGTCAGCATAGCACACCTGTGCTCAGAGGTCTGAACTTCTTGCCAGTTGGTTACCGAGCCAAGTTCAAGGTGTTACTATTGGCATCTACTTTCACTTTGACGTGCTTTCGAACTGCTAGGTTGGCAGGAGCAGGGACCAAACAATGGGAGCTCACCCCGTCGTGGGGATTCGAACTGCTGTCCTTCTGATTGGCAAGTCCTAGGCTCTGTGGTTTAACCCACAGCGCCACCTGCGTCCCTTATTTGCTGACTATTGGCATATAAAGCCCTTAATAAACTGGGAATAGTTTACTTACAAGACTGCCCACTTGTGCCCAGTCGACTGCTGCGATTGGCAGAACTGGCCTTACTACAGTTGCCACACAATACCTATTACATATTTGTAAGAACCTGGCTGCTTAGTGTGGCAGAACTTGCACATTGGAACTCCCCGCCTCTTGAGAGCAAGCAAGCGCCTTCACTGCACTCTTCGGTGCCTGCTAAAAACATTATGTTTAGACAAGCCTACCCAGATATTTAAAAGTTGCAGGAATTTTAATCTCTATTAGCATTTTAACCTTTGCATGTTTGAAAGTACGGTTGTGCATTTTCTTTGATTTTATTGTTTCACCTTTTTGCAAACTGCTTTGTGGTTTCTAACCATCAAGCAGTATAATTTTTTTACAAAATAAATAAAGTCATATATAAAGCATATATTCAGCAATATCACTGACAGTCCACATGGAAGAGCCATCCTCAAACCAAAAGAGCTTAAGTACCGTATTTTTTGCTCTATAAGACTCACTTTTTCCCTCCTAAAAAGTAAGCTATCGCTTTCACTGCAGCGATCCCTCTTGCTGTTCTGGCTTCTGAGATTCAGAATATTTTTTCTTGTTTTCCTCCTCTAAAAACTAGGTGCGTCTTATAGAGCGAAAAATACGGCAATTTAAAAACCCCATAACAGGAAGAATCAGCTTCATCAGGTATCTTCTGGTGCACTTGCTTGGTTGCCCATTTGCTGATACTGATGCCACCAACATCTGGAAGCATCTTCAGCAGAGGTCTGCTCCAAGCTGCTGACCAAGGCAAATCGTCTTGAATTCTGACAAAATCTGGGGAGGTCATTGGTGAAACAACATCACCACCTAACTGCCGCCTATGAGAAACTGGTTAGGGATATTGTTTATTTCCCACTACTGCATTTGCAGCTTAAAATATAATAACAAAAAGCTACCTGCATTCTCATAATGCAGCCCGGAGCCTTACTATACTGGTATACTTAGACAGGTTTAATGTTGGTTATTACACAGTAATATTTGAAGTGTACATAGAGAAAGATAATAAATGCTATGATGGAGCCAGGGATGATCTTGGACAATATTCCCGGGTGTTCTCTAGAAAGAAAGAAGGAAAAATACAACCAGTTAGGAAAGACATTGCCTTTTCTTTAGCTCATCTGCAAAATGTTTCTTTAGGACTTTTACAGACAATGTTGCTTTTTAGTATGAGGAATGCGTAGTTGTTCATACCCATTTGGTCAGGGATGTAGACTAAGTTCCCTCCGGGAAGCTTGTCTAATATTTTGCTTCAAGCAAACCACATTGTTGAATTACTACTATTATAAATTAATATGTATGGGGTGTTAGGAGAGGGGTAATACCTCTGGTGGGGGACAGATATGCTCCTTTGGGGGGTACAGTAATTTGTCCAGCTTTGATCTCCACCCTGAACTCAGCTCTCACCTGAACTCAGCTCTCACCTGTGGCTCCTAGAGGATATCAACATGCGACAGCGGCCACACCATAGCAAAACGGCTTCGGCTGGCTGGCTAAACCAGGGGAGGGTCACCAATGGATCTCAAACCCTCAGTGAGTTAGGGACTTCCCTTGCATGTGAATACAGGCTCTTGAGTGGATTGAGTGTATGAGACCAATAGTGGGTCCAGCAGTCAAGATGGTGGTTTCTGCACATGCTGTAGAGCAGTGGTTCTCAACCTGTGGGTCCCCAGACGTTGTTGGACTACAACTCCCATCATCCCTGAGCTCTGGCCTTGCTAGCTAGGGGTGATAGGAATTGTAGTCCAACCACATCTGGGGACCCACAGGTTGAGAAAGGCTGCTGTAGAGGGAAGTGAGGGGCAGGTGGGGCTTGTCAACCTGGGAAGGTAGCCTGTCTCAGTGAAACTCTGATCCTAACCTCTGCTGCCTTGCAGGACATCTTTGGGAGAAGAAAAGGCTAAGGAGTAAACCATACACAGATCCAGAGTGGAGTCCCTAAGACGGTTGGATGGCGCCTGTATACCTCCTTCCAGCAACTCCTGCAGCCAAACTGGTGCCAGATGTATTGCTCTGCTTTCCTTTGGACCAGCGAGGCAGAGGGAGGAGTCTTGTCATCTGGGCAGCCCGGGACCTCCAGACACACTGCTCAGGCTTGTGCCCCGGGAGGTCACTTCAGTGCTGCTAAAGCAATGGTTTGCCTTCACCCCCAGAGGCGCACTCCGTTGTCTCTCGAGACAGATGGATGCCAACAAATGAATATTACAGTAAATGACAACAAATTGGTGGGTGGGTGTGGATCATGGTGGTGCCAGAAGAAAAAGTCTCTCTCCTGCTCCCATTACCGACATTGTCAGTTGGAAAACATTGCCATTTCAGTTGTCCTCTCCCCTTACTCTTCCTTGTTCTCCAGAAAAATGTCTAAAAGGTGACTTGCTTAATTCTGCGGCAGTGCATTGGCACTGTGTACGTTGGTGACGTGGTTAATTCTCTGCCTGCTGCAGAACATTGTTGCTTGGTAGGAATTGAATTAACAATGTCTTGGCTGCAAACCAGTTGGCAGGTTAAGGTAAGGCTACAATCCTTTACATGCACATGTGGGAGTAAGTCTCATTGAACTCAGTTGGACTTACTTTTGAGTAGACATGCATAGCATTGCACTGTACAATTTTGGCTGTAACTGCAGCTGTTTACTCTGCAACCAATACATCAACTGTTGGTTTGGGAAGTGATATACACACAGAGTTATCTGCAATCCATGCATATCCTGTATTTATCCTGTCCTTTCTTAGGAAATACTGCATTTTGATGCCTCCTCCAGCCTCAATCCAAACTGAACAAAAGAACCACCTAGCTGCTTTTTAAGCCAGCAATGTATACATATAGCCTATGTTTGCTGGACAGGAAGAATTAAATTCTGGGCGAGCAAGCTTGCAGTGGTAGGGGAAGAAGAAGACCGAGGCAGTTTGCCATGGGGAAATAAATGAGGAATGGAAAACTGCAAGGGGACTCACTTGTTCTATGACTGATCTAAGGCATACAGGATTAAAATAGAATGGTTTAAGAGGAAGCTTAAGGCTTTTACAGATTCACACATGCTCCAAAAAGCATGCAAGTGTATGTAAAGGCTCCCACCTTAACTTGCATGGCATGAAAGCAGTTAAGTCTTTGTATCATCTTACATATTGTGCTCACTTTCAACCTCAAGCACCCATGATTTCGGCTTTCTCTGCAAAACTGAAGCTGAGGGGAGCATGAGGGTGTATATCGGAGCTGGCCCAAGACATTTTGCCGCTTGAGGCAAAACAGAAAATGGGTGTGTGTGTCCCCCCTTCTGCCGCCCCCTACCACTGCTGCCTCTTTTTCCACCTCCTGAGGCAACTGGAGTCAGTGAGGGAGAAAAAAGGAGGTTGGAGAGGAACAGGCATTGCCAGAGTCAGCCATGCTCTTTCCAGGCAGCAGGGAGCAGAGGTTCTCCTTAGGGGCCTTCAAAGATGTTTAGAGAAACGTTATGGACTGGCTGGATGCAGAGAAATGGTGGGAAACCCGGAAGGGAAGAAGGCTCAGAAGCAGGGATTGGTGGTGTGGCAAAGGTGAGTAGTCAGAGGGAGGAGGGGGAGCAGATTGGGAAGAGAAGGTGTCAGAAGCTGAAGAGGTAACAGTGTTTGGTGAGCAGTAAGAGGCTGTGGCAGAGAGCAGTTCAGAAGCAGAGGCTGGTGAGGAGGGGAGGCAAGAGGCAGAGTTGAGGCAGGCTGCTGAAGAAGCCAGGGAGTCTCTCCCTCCTGCTGTGACCAGCTCCCCTCCCCACATTTCTCCCAGAAACCACAGGGGTATGAAGAGGGCAGAGCAGAGACAGACAAGGCATTGGAATCTCAGATTGCTTGAGAAGGCCTCAGGGGAGGAAGAGACTTAGGGAGCTGGGGGAAGGGGGGACCTTCAGTCCTGACTACTTCCTCATTGGGGCAAGATCTACTGGGAAGAGTTGCTGTGACCACTAGGCATGGGCTGTTTGGTTTCTTTGAATAAAGAGTTCACTGACACCTTGTGAGTTCTTGCTGATCTGTTCCTGGCATCTACCCTGACAAGAAATGAGTCTTGGTGAGGAGGCAGCAGAGGGACCTTGCCTCTCACAGGGTGACTGCAATGGTGACGGCTCCAATCCATAGATAGATGAGGAGTGGCAAAGGCACATGAGACTCCCATCTCTGTATCTGCCACCTCTCACAGACGTCCCCAGCCTGCCGCCTGAGGTGACTATCTCAGTAGGTCTAATGGGTGGGCCAGCCCTGGCTTATATGGTTCTCAATTTAAGGGGAAAGTTTTAGGGTACAGTTGCAACACTTTTTGGAGCACAAGTGAATCAATAAGGGCCCCCTTTTCTGGGGGGGGAAATGACTCAGCTGCAAATCTACCTTCTTTAAGTGAACAAACAGAAAGATGCAGTGACAAATTTGCATCAGTGGACTTGACCCCTGATCGGTTATAACTTGCATTTTGTGTGTGTGTTTGAAAAATAAAGAAATCATTACGACTTTAACTCATATGTTACATCGATAAGCATCATTACACAACAGATGAAACATGTACAGATGGTTTTTCAAAAGCTTATTCTTTCTTTATGCTTCTGCCCCCCCTTATTTTTATTCAATGTCCCCCAATTGCATCTGAGACTACAACTGCCCTCCGGATTATTCCAGTGCCCCCCAGGAGTGGGAAACACTGATATAACCCCATCTCCATGCCCCCTTAAGCACAAATAATCATAATGAATGCACAATAAAAAGGACATCTAGGATGGGCCCAAAGGGTTCCCTTTCCTCATTTCTTCCCTGTTTTAAAAAAGAAGCTTCACCGGTTTTTAAAGAATGCACAGAGAAAGTTAGCATCATTTCTAGAAACACAAACCCCACTGAACAGAATCTTACTGAGGTGCTCCAAGATCATACAGTAAGGCTGTGTGGCGAGGTTCTCCTCCCCCATCTTAATCTTTCTTTAATCTTTTAATTCATGCCTTGATTTTATTTTACTTTCAACCAGTATGGGCTCCTTTTGACATTGTACACTTTGTGGTGAAACATTAGGAAGCTCCTACACAACCGGACCTGAAATCAATGCTCGCTACAATACGGCTATCTCAGAAAGACTTAACGTACCTGTACCAGCAGATGATGTTGCATAGCAGGGTCATTAAAAACTACAAGTAAATGAGAAAGGGTAGGAAAAGAGGAGGGTGTTAATACCCCAAAAGGCTGTGGAGCGACATTTAGCAGCTATTGCAATAAATTACCTGATCTCAGCAAGTAGGTTAATTTAACAATGGTTAATTCTTTGATATCACCATGCAACCTCTTCCCAAAACCACACAGTCTTGGGGTTTTTCTTTTTCTCTCTTTTAATAAAATGGCATTTCTTTTACAGAAACGCAGATAGGCTTCCTGTATCCACATGCACAAACTGTGAAGATGTAGCACTGATGCATGGATGGTTATGAGTTCCAAAAGCAGACCTAAGATCTCACAGGTGTGTTTGCAAGTAAATGTCCAAACTCATTCGGCATTGTATAGATGCAGCTTCTACAAACCCCAAGCAGATTCTGTGGCCCTTACTTAGATCTCGCCTGCTTCCATGCTAAGTGCCAAATGCGATACAGAAGTAAACACACCACTCTTAGTTGCGTTGTGCCTCTTTCTCTTTTTTACTCTAAGTAGCCACTGGGGAGTTGTTGTGGGGCTCTGCCCCTCCTCAAGAGCTGAAGCTCCAATCCTCATTGGGCCCCCACAGCAGCTGCTATTTAGACTAAAAAATTAAGGAGAAGGACACATTTAGTCCAAGAGAGGAACGAAGAAAGCCGCTGTACATCAAGTCAGACCATTGGTCAAGCTAGATCAGTCTCCCCTGACTGGCAAAAGCTCTCCAGGATTTCAAATGAGGTCTTTCTCAGTCCTACTTGCAAGTGCCAGAAACTTAACTTGAGGCCTTTTGCATACAAAAGATGTTCACTGAAGTTCGGCCCTTTCCCCTTCCTAATCTCCCCAATTTCTTCCATTATAGCTGAAACTCTGATTTCATCCTCTGTAACATCTCATTTTGCTTGTTGCAATCCCTCCTTTTGGGCTTTAATCTCTCATCCTGTCAACTTTTCATAAAATACTTTGTTTAATTGGTTTTTTTTAGGTCCCCCCCCCAATGTGTCCAGTGGTTCTTATTTTTATCTGCGAGCTACATTGAGTCCCATCAGAGGAAAAGGTGTATACATAAATCTATAGAATCATAGAATTGTAGAGTTGGAGCGCACCACGGGGGTCATCTCAGTATCTGGGGAGGGGCTCATGGGAGAAAGGAGTTCCCAGTGCCAGATTTAGGGCAATGGGGGCGGTTCCCCCACAGAGGGCACCAAGCCAAGGGAGTGCAAAATCAAGAAGATCCATAATTAAGTAGATCCAGATTTTAGCCTCACACAGGGTACCATACACTGAAAGATGACTCATGTTTGCCCCTGGAATCCTTGAGGTTAAGTTGCCCCCAAGCTGTTCAGGGCTCCCAAATTACAGGAGTCGTTGGCTCCTTTGATGCAGGTTTTAGAAGTGAAACATGGGGGGGGGCACAATTTGAAAGGAACAACTGTAGCTTAGCGGTAAACCACGTTTTGCATGTTAACAGTCCCAGAATCAATCTCTAGCAGGGGTCAGCAAACTTTTTCAGCAGGGGGCCGGTCCACTGTTCCTCAGATCTTGTGGGGGGCTGGATTATTTTGGGGGGGGGAATGAACGAATTCCTATGCCCTACAAATAACCCAGAGATGCATTTTAAATAAAAGGACATATTCTACTCATGTAAAAACACGCTGATTTCCGGACCGTCCGCGGGCTGGATTTAGAAGATGATTGGGCTGGATCTGGCCCCCAGGCCTTAGTTTGTCTACACATGATCTAAGGCAGGTGTCAGCAGCCATTTTCAGCTATGGGCCGGTACGCCATCCCTCAGACCATGTGGTACGCCAGACTATACTTTGGAAAAAAATAATGAACGAATTCCTATGCCCCACAAAATAACCCAGAGATGCATTTTTAAATAAAAGCACACATTCTACTCATGTAAAAACATGCTGATTCCTGGACTGTTCACAGGCCGGATTGAGAAGGCGACTGGGCCACATCCGGCCCCCGGGCCTTAGTTTGCCTACCCATGATCTAGGGCCTCCTAACACCAATCTGAATCCCTTGAGAGCTGCAGTCCAGGGCTTCACTCAGCAAGAGGGTCTCCAGGCCCAGGCTGCTTCCCTGCCTCCTCCTCCTCTGATGCACCACTGGCCAGCTGTTGGCTGCCCACCAGTAGCAGCCAGTCTGGGAAGACCAGACTGGGAAACTGGTCTCAAATTTCAGCAGTGCTCCCATTCTACATAATAGTTGCGGAATTCACTAATCTCTGTGTTGGCTTTGACTCTTTTCATATACCTGTTTTCCTCGCGAAATAATTCCTTCAGGCACTTCTGGGTATTCATCCTCAAAGCTTGTTTCTTCCTCCTCAAGGCTTGTTTCTTCTTCCTCAAAGCTTGTTTCTCCGTCCAAGATTTTCTCTCTCTCCAAGTTTCTTCCTCCCTCCCAGATTTTCTCTCTCTCCAAGTTTCTTCCTCCCTTCCAACTTGTTCTGTCCTCCTCGACGGTCGATCGGCTTCCTTCGCTTTCCTCAACTATTTGGCCTAGCACTGATTTGGTTGGCAGGAGAGGCATCGAATACCTTTTCATTCTGGATACATTGCGTTTTATTTTCGGTACAGAAATCTTGGTGTTTGGAGTATATCTGGTTATGCCAGTCCAATCCCTGTTGCTTGCTCTAGATGCTGCAAAACTTTCCTGTTTGAGGTTTGACATTGATGATCTTATGAATCCCTGCAGGTTCCCTTTGAATGTTTCGGGTCCTACCTCCTGGTAACTGTCTGTGACTTCTCTAAGCCATTTCTCCACATCCACTCTAGCTTCTTCAGCACATACCTCATTGAGGTGTGTTTTGGATTCTTCAAGCCATTGCTTAATATTTTGCCGGGATGCTTCCGGGTCTTCTTTGAGGTACGCTAGGGATTCTGCAAGCCACTCTTGAGTATTCAGATTGGAGGCTTCCTCTTTGAGACTCTGTATCGCCGATTCAGCCCACCCCTCCACATTTACTATACTTTCTTCAGAAGTTCCCTCTTTAAAATTCTGTGCAGATTCTGCAAGCCATTCGTACACATTCACCTTAGATGCTTCAGGACCTTGCTCTTGAACATTCATCATGGCTGCCTCAAGCCATCCTTTCACATCGTGTCTTGATGCTTCAGGACATGTTTCACCCAGGTTTCCTATGGCCGTTTCAAACCATTGCTGTAGGTCCTGTCTGGACATATCAGGTCCTTCCTCTTCCATGGTTTTCAGGTTTTGTTCAAGCCACTTTTGAACCCCTAGTCTGGAGGCTCCCCTTTGGACATTTGCTATCGATTCATCAAGCCACTGCTGCACACTTTTGGCAGTTGCTGGAGGAATGTCCTCTTTGAGGTCCAGAATGGATGCTTTTAGGAATTCGTTCAGGTCCTGCTTGGATTCTTCAGGACCTCCTTCTTGGAGCCCTTTTCTGGTTTCTTCAAGCCACTCCGTCACATCCTGTCTGGATGCTTCAGGCACCTCATCTTCAACATTTCTTAAGGATTCTTCAATCCAGTCCTGCACATTCTCTATGGATGTTTCAGAACTTTCTTGTATGCGGCTTATTAAGTTTGACTGAAGCCACTTCCCCACATTCAGCATGGATTTCTGTTGGTTTTCTGTGAATGGTTTCTGCACCTTCTTACTGGATGCCTTACCTTTCTCCCGGATGCTTTCCGTGTCTGCTTCAGGACTTTTCTTCTGGATACCCTTCATGGGTGCTTCAGGAATTTCTTGGATGTTTTTCATGGATGCTTCAAGCCATTCTTGTATATCTAGACGGGACATTTCAGGCCCTAGATCTTGCAAGTTTCTTATGGATGCTTTAAACCACTCCTTCATATCCCCTCTTGATTCTTCAGGATATAGCTCGTCAATTTTTTTCATGGATGATTCAAGCCATTCCTGCAAACCCTCACTGGAATCTTCAGGACCCCTTTCCATGAAGTCCTTAATGGATTCTTGAAGCCATTTTTGCATATTTTCTCTAGATGCTTCATTGCCTTCCTGTACGACGCTTCTCATGGATTCTTTGACTTTTTGCTTCATTTTCTCTTTTGCTTCTTCGTTTTTCAGACCTTTCAATGCTTGAGGCCATTCCGGAACAATGAGCTGGGTTGTTTCAGGACCTTCCTGTCTGGATGCTTCTGGAGGTTTCTCCATGGCTGCTTGAAGCCATTCTGGCACTGCAAGCGCCTCCTGCTGAGCATTTGGTTTTGTTGCTTTGCGACTTTGCTTTTGGATTTCCTGGATGGCTTTACTGGATGCTTCAGCCCACTCCGGCATACTTAGGCGGTCTGTTTCAGGCCCTGCCTCTTGGAGGTTTATCCATTCGCTCTCATCCTTTCTAGATGCTTCAGGACATTGCTCTTCAATGTCCTCCATAGTTTGCTTGGGTGACTCAGGAGTCTTCTCTCTGAGGTTTTCCACAGGTTCCTGAAACGTTCCTAATACATTCTCCTTACAAGTTTCAGAAGCTTCCTTTGTGGATTCTTCAAGCCGTTTCTTCTTTAGGTTACCCCTGAGCAACTTAGGCTTTCCTTCAGACTCTTGAAGGCCCTGGAGGCTCTTAATGGATTCTTCATGCCATTCTTGAACACCTAGGTGGGATGTCTCGGGACCTTCCTCTTGGAGGTTACTTATGGATATGTCAAGCCATTCTTTCACATCCTGTCTGGCTTCTTCAGGACATTTCTCTTCAACGTTTTTACGGGATTCTTTGAGCCATTCATCAATAGCTGGTTTGGGTGCTTCTGACACTTCCTTTGTAAGGATTTCCATGGATGCCTGAAGCCACCTTACTACTTTCTTCTTGGATGTCTTGGGATCTGCTTTCCCTTGGAGTCTCTCTATGGATTCTTCAAGCCATTTTTTGTTTAGGTTATATCTGGACGATTGAGGAACTGCAGGAGCCGGGCTCTCGCTTTTCTGTGTCATCTTTTCAGGCTCTTGCTTTTCTGTGTCATCTTCAGGTCTTTCAGCATGTGTGCTTGTTTGCCATATATAAACACAGCTTCTTTTTCCTGCTCCACTCATTTGTGCTTCTAAATGTTCCATGCCTACTTCATACAAACATGGTTCATAATGGTCTTTACTCGGCTCCTCTGCCTGTCTATAAAAATAATAAATTTATTAGATACGGCTTGAACAAAATAATCTAAATTAACATTAACTTCCTTAAGGCACTAAATCAGTGGCTTCTCAATCCAAAAGCAAATTTAATTAAATGAAATGGGTCACACATTATATTTGAAAATTTACTGCTAGGAGCAACATGTCTATATCTTATCAGAGGAGCTAAAAAAATTCTCTCCAGTTTTGGAATATTTTTACAGAATTTCAGAAAATGCAACTATGACAAAACCCACCTATGTTGTTCCAAAGCATCCCTCAACCCAAATATTTTCATTGGCTGCAAACACTTACAATGTAGCCTGTAGCTCAGAGTCCTTGAGTTCCTTCTGCAGGCAATTTATTTTCATCTGAAGACTCTTAAAAATCAAAACACACATATGTTTACAGGTGAATAACAAAATATACTTGTCTCTCAATCACACTCACTTTGTCTCTGTCTCTCTCTCACACATTTTGGGATTCTGCAGATCTTGTTATTATGAAAAGAAACATCTTTCAGAAGGGGAAAGCTTGTGGTCTAACAATGCAGGGAGCACTTTCACAAGACCCTTTCTCTGTGGTGCAAACAGTGAAGGAGGCGCCCCCTCAGCAACTTCAAAAATGTTAATGGAGATGGCTGGCTCTTTTCTTCATTGTGTACCCCAGATTCCTAACAGCCCACAAGCCTCATGCAAAATAATCACTGATCCTCTGAATGTGTGCGTTTGTTGGGGTTGACAGCACACACACACACACACATCCCGCCCACCAGACCACTATGGAAATAATCGGGACTTTGGATCCTGTCTGGATAGGACCGTTAGATCCTGAGCTGTGTTAATGGCAGCATCACTGTGCCCCAGAGTCTGAAGGCCACGGTCTCTGCTGTGATGGTTAGACCAAAAATACGCTCTCCCCAGTGGTGTGTGTACTTGGGGGACTGGGATAATCCCCCAAATGTTCCCCTGGTGCCTCCTTTCCAAAGCCTGGGAAGCTTCTGCCCAGCTTAGGGAGAGAGGAGTGATGGTCACGTGTGCAACATCAGCACATCAAGACGTCACACGTGTGATGTCACCCCCACCCCTCAATCGCCCTCACAAGCTGGTGCCTCTATATATATAAAAACATAACTAATGCTTTAAAAAAACTTCCCTATACAGGATTGCCTTCAGATGGCTCGGGGGTCGGATAACTCCATACACTCCAACATTTCTTCAATGAAAATAGGGACATCCTAAAGGAAAGTGGGGGACGCGGGTGGTGCTGTCGGTTAAACCACAGAGCCTAGGGCTTGCTGATCAGAAGGTCAGCAGTTCGAATCCCCACGATGGGGTGAGCTCCCGTTGCTCGGTCCCTGCTCCTGCCAACCTAGCAGTTCAAAAGCACGTCAAAGTGCAAGTAGATAAATAGGTACCGCTCCAGCGGGACGGTAAACGGCGTTTCTGTGCGCTGCTCTGGTTCGCCAGAAGCGGCTTAGTCCTGCTGGCCACATGACCCAGAAGCTGTACGCCGGCTCCCACGGCCAATAAAGCGAGATGAGCGCTGCAACCCCAGAGTCGGTCACGACTGGACCTAATGGTCAGGGGTCCCTTTACCTTTAAGGGAAAGTGGGACATTTGAGGATCAAATCAGAAACCAGGACACCTTCTCTAAATCAGGGACGTCCCTGGAAAATAGGGACACTTGGAGCAGAAGTCTTTTTCTAGATCCTTGTTTAACTGTTTCCAATCTAGTAGGCTACTTAAGAGGTACCAGGGGAAGGAGATTCCCCAAACTGGATTAGGATCCGGGTTAAAATGCTCTGCCAGTGTGTGTGTGCGTGTGTTTATGGGTACACAGCTCAAAATGGTTTCTCGCATTTGCAGAGCATGATTATGGAAGGAAAGAATCATCCTTGCTATTATTTAAAAAACCATTAAAAACCACACATCTCATAAAAAGTCCATCTGATCTCCTCTCCACCAGGCATATATATTTAGGCCTGGACATTTTAAATAAGTAGTATTTCCATTTTAAACTGTCATGGCTAAACTCCCGTTTGATTTGCTAATGAGGTTATGTCACAGTCAATCTCAACGCTATTTAATCAGAAATAGTCATACTGACTTCAAGGGGAAAGAACTATATTACTGAATACAAATATCCTTGATGTACCTCAATATGCTTTCCTTGTTCAATCAAAGCTGCTCTTGTTTCAACCATAAGTACTTGTTCCTGTGGTGCGAATGAAATGCAACAGTTTAAAGAAAGAGTGAAACCCATAATTTCCATTACACAAATGTAATGGTTTCATATTTTGTTATCAAAATACTTCTTATATAATTAATGTGTGATTATTTTTGATCTGTATGTACATATGTGTCATATATATATATATATATATATATTTGCTTTCGTAGATTTTCACGGGTACAGGAATGCAGGTTTTGGTGTCCTCGGGTGTCTTCCCGTGTAAAAGTTGGGGTGTCTAGGCGACGTTTCGACGAGGTCTCACTCGTCATCTTCAGGCTGGTGCTTTCGGCTTCTTGTTACTGGAACAGAGCAGGATCTCAGTGTTTGAGTTCCTATAAATACTGTTGAGGAGGTGTGGTGTATAGCCTCCAATGTTCTGGGCAGAGAGGAAGTTCCCAGGCTAGTGTGCCTTTTCTTCTTTTGTTCCTTAATTGCTTGAGGGATATCTTGAGTGATTTCTTGAGTGATATCCTGAGTACCACTTAGGTGGGTCATTAGGTGTGGATTAGTTGCTAAAGCTTTTGTGTCTTGACCTCTTGAACTTTGTGAAGAGTTTTTCTGAGAAGATGGCTGTACTGCTT
>JAXCMG010000061.1:1776170-1837929 GCA_034642415.1 Podarcis siculus
GCATATATATATATATATATATATATAGATTACACTGCCTTTCTGCCCCTTTTATACAAAGCCAGCTTGGAATTGTACTATCTATCTATCTATCTATCTATCTATCTATCATGTCAATTAATATAAAGCAAGAAAACAACAAGACTTGAATGAAAACAACAGCAAAAAAAAAAAAAAAAAACCCTTTACCCTGCCGCCCTACGCATGTTTATCATGGAGTAACCCCGCTGAACATAGTTCAGTTGCAAAAACTCACAGCCTGTCCAAAGCCTGGTAGAATAGAATGGTCTTTAATTGAAACACCAACAGAGCAGGTCCCTGGGAGTTGGGGTTTTGCAACGGAGAAAGCTGTGTCCTTGGCAGCCACCCATCTGAGGGGGAGGGCACCCATAGCACAGTCTCTGCAGGCCAGGGAAGAGGAATCTGTGGCCCTCTCCAGGTTCTGTTGGACTCCTTTTTTTATTTAATTTTATTAGCTTAATATAATTATTACAAAATCAAAATCAATTAACAAAGTGTTACAATTACATACATATATCCAAAACTCTCCATAATGCTGTTAATAAAAATATAGAAGAGAAAAGAAGAAGAATGAAAAAAAAGACAGGAAAAGGAAAAGAAAGAAAAATTAGAAAAAGAAAAATAGAAGAAAGTAGGAAGAATTTCTTCCAAATTTTTCTACATATATTTCAATAAACAAATAATAATAAAATTTCATTGAATGACTTCCACCGCTTACACTGCACTTCCTATAGATATTTTAAACATAATTGTATCTGTTATTCCATAATTTTTTTCTCCCAAAGAATCTTATATGTTGGAGCTGGTTGAAAGAGTGGATGTTACTTAAAAATAGGGAGGTTTTGGAATTGGAAGGTTGGGATAAAATTTATGGATGGCATGGCTATTTATGGGAAAATACAAGTACGTACATAGAAGAATTATGAATCATTTGGTGAGAAAAGCCTTCTTTGGAGTATGGGAGAGAACAAAGGAGGCAAATTATAGAAAAAACTCTGTGGTGAACCTCCCCGGTAGAGGCAACCTCCACACTTAAAAACAGGTTCTGTTGGACTCCTACACAGCCTCGCCAGTGGTCAGGGATGCTGGGAGCTGTGGTAGAACAACATCTAGAAGCCCATGTGGAATGAATCAGCCTCCTGTAACCAACATGCTTAAGTCTAATTAATGCATGAAGGGGGTTAAGACCATAGAGTAAGCTGTCCTGCCAGGCTTAGCTAGGTCACTCCTCCTCACCTTGAGAGGAAGGGTTACCAAACTCTTTGTCCTCTCACTTCCACCATGTGAACCCTACCAGCAAGAAGGTCTAAGCTGAACACTCCAAGCTTAGACTGCATGGCTTAAGGGAACCATCTTTGTGTTTCTACACAAATAATTCACAAACCTTTACCATATTGAAACCTAAGTTATACCACCTGCCTTTTCTTGCCGCTGTATGGAAAAGCACATGATTCAGACCTTGGAAGGGTTTGTAAGTAAACCATTTTTAATTAGCCAAATGTGTGGTCTAAGGGAAGTGGGGAATTTTAGAAGCAGCTTAGAAGGGGGATATTTTAAAGGTCTAACTGGCTATATTTCCACACTTTGCTTTGCTGCATATCTCATTGTTTAAAATCGCTGCCGGGGTTCTCTCACCAAAGAGTACTTGCCCCAGAGCTGGATCCAGATGTCCAGAGAATTATTCTTCTATTTTTCTTTTCTTTTAACCAAACCAAAACCCAACAGTCCAAAGGTTCTCCATTCCTGGACAGGCTGTGGAGAAGCAGGCAGTCCCAGATCCTCCAGCTTAAAACCAGCACACAAAATTGCCTTCAGAAATAAACTAGGAGTCTAGGAGTCAATGAAGCTTTTTAAAATGTGGTCATTCCTATAGGATTCTGCTGTTGAGCTGGTTGCCATATTTTTTAACCACTCACACATTGAAGAGATCCGCTATAAAAACATCTACTGGCTTCCCTGTTCACTTCAATGACAAGAGAGTAGGAGCTGAATGCACATAAGTCTCCAGATCAGAGTGACTATGTTTATATTCTGGTTTTATCTAAACAGATTTCAAAATGCTGTTACAGGATCATATTGTGCTGAGACACTGCTAGCATAGCAGGGATTTTAACACTTTTGAATCTATTTAGAGAAAAATAAATTCGTTTTGCCATCAGCTTAACTGCAAATTAAACCTGATTTCTTATTCTCCGGGGGAGCGGGGTGAATATTCCATTATAGCTACTGCATATATATCTTCCAGTACCTTGAAAAGATCTCCCTTTTTTTCTTCCATCTTCTTTTCCCAACATTGCAGTGTCTTCTTTCAAAAGAACATTTATCATTGACGGAGGAGAAAGAGAGAGAGAGAGAGAGAGAGAGAGAGAGAGAACAGATTTTGTAAGTCTAACATCCTTTTGGGGAAACTATATTCCATACTTAACGATTGCCGCATCCACAAAAAGTGCCTTCACAAGCAGAGCTTTCCTGCTAGCCACAAATGCAACACTTTTCAATGGAGTCAGCTAAAAGTCATCATGTCTTGAATAATCAAGTGATTATGGACAAACAGCATACAGGATCTCCCTACACCTGTTATTTGTTTGTTTTCTCCACTGATCTGCCCAGAGGCCAAATTTTACAACAGCAGCAAAATACAACTAAAAATGATAACTAAACAAAGATAAAATACTAATCTTCAACACAATATAACAACTAAGCAACACAAACGACATTTAAAATGGATGTGTGACACCCCACCCTACTCACTGAAGGTACTGTGGAATGGGAAAATCCTACTTGCTTCCTACAGGTGGTTAAAGAGCTAAATGGACCCCAGAGGGGGTGAAAACCTCATGTCTGCTTAAAACAGGGAAGTACTGGTGGCATCTTTTACTATGGCAGGAGCTTTTGTGCTTTAGATCATAGTCCAGATGAAGTGGACCCACGAAAGCTGATATCATAATAAATTTGTTCGTCCACAGCAATTCGCAGAAAAACCAAATTGTCATTTGCTCCGATAGAGTGCTAAAGAATGGTTTTCCCCAGAGGGAAACAGAGGGACGAGACGAAGTGTGGAGAAGCCCACTGTCGGCTATCCCTCTGGAAGTTATTCCTGGGGTGTGTTATTGCAATATTTGGGCAAACGAGGGACTTTTCTGCAGCTCAAGCTGCCTAGTGACTGGAGACGGGTGGTTGGGAGAAGGGTTGGTTGGCTTTTCCATTTGTGCAAGGCTTGGCTTGCTTACTTGGATGGTTCTGGCACAGAGCTGATGGGGTAGGTCCAGCCTGTACATAGTCCTGGTTAGTGCCCATTGGGTCTGGTAGGGGGAAAGGCAAGAAGACCAGCAGGAGGGAGAGCCAATGACTGGCAGAGCCAACCCATGACTGCTTGTAAGTAAGAAGGCAGGCAGGTGGCAGTGCCCCATGCGCTCTAATGGACCAGCTTCCACTGACTGCGCATGCCCAGGAGCGGTCCTGAAATCTCCACCCCTCCTGGCCTGGATGAGGCCTTCTCCTCCTTCCCCAGAGCTGACAACATTTGTAAACTGATCTGATTTTTAAAACAGATTGGTTTCAGACATGTGGTGGATGCCCTCAAAATGAATAATGTTTTCAGACCATCAGTTCTAAAGCTTCCATCCATCTCTAGGTTGAACCATGAGGTCAGCAAACAGCCTGGCAGCCACATGAACTTGGAGGGTGGACTATAAGTGAGATGGTTTATAAATACTGAATGCTGACAAATGCGGCAACAGGAGAAGCAGAGTGGCTATGCTTTCGGTGAGTGAGAAAAGACCGTTGAATTAGCACATTTTTGTAATGGAAATGATCAAAGTGGTTCGTCGGGAGGGAGGACAGATTGAAGTAACATCTAATTATTCATGATGGCACCAGTGACCACAAAATCACTGTTTACTGCCACCCAGGATAGGATATTAATAGGGGGAATGTTTGTTTCTAAATGTCAAGAAAACGGATAACGCTCTTCCATTTTGTCAAGAGTAAATGCTGCTGCAAAATTATAGGCCCCCTTTCCCCAAGACAGGGAAACACAAGCCAAGCCGACTGATATAACACACTGCTGCCATCACAAGCTAATGTATACTGCTAGTCAGCCATAAAACTAGGAATACAAATTTGATGTAGCACTGTCTTCATTCCTTTGCACTGAGGATGCTTCACAGCAAGGGTATTATACTGAATCCTGTCTTCTGTAGGCTGTGTATAGTCCTCCTACCTTTACAGCACATGTGAAGCACATTTCCCCCCTCAGAGAATTCTGGGAAGTATAGTTATATATATATATAGAGAGAGAGAGAGAGAGAGAGAGAGAGAGAGAGAGAGAAAGAGAGTTGCTGGGCAATTGTAACTGTGAGGGTTAAACAACAGTGCCCAGAATTCTTTGAGAGAAATAATGTGTTTTGCTCAGTATATTTTGATAATGATCATATTGTTGCAGGCGTGCTCTTTGCCACCGAAGAATTGATGCTTTTGAATTATGGTGTTGGAGGAGACTCTTGAGAGTCCCATGGACTGCAAGAAGATCAAACCTTTCCATTCTTAAGGAAATCAGCCCTGAGTGCTCACTGGAAGGACAGATAGTGAAGCTGTGGCTCCAGTACTTTGGCCACCTCATGAGAAGAGAAGACTTCCTGGAAAAGACCCTGATGCTGGGAAAAATGGAGGGCACAAGGAGAAGGGGACAACAGAGGACGAGATGGTTGGATAGTGTTCGCGAAGCTATCAGCATGAGTTTGACCAAATTCCAGGAGGCAGTGGAAGACAGAAGTGCCTGGCGTGCTCTGGTCCATGGGGTCACAAATAGTCAGACACATCTAAATGGCTAAACAACAACAACAAACTTTCAGATTTGAAAATAAGGGATCAGCAGCTTC
Source organism: Podarcis siculus (assembly GCA_034642415.1). NCBI lineage: Eukaryota > Metazoa > Chordata > Lepidosauria > Squamata > Lacertidae > Podarcis > Podarcis siculus. Next base: position 1,781,072 of record JAXCMG010000061.1, read on the forward strand.
GAAAATAAGGGATCAGCAGCCCCACCTTTCCCGGGGACAGTCTATGGGATATCTAACAATCCGGGATAGCAGTGGGAAATGGCGTTGGAATAAGGGAATTTCCCGCAAAAAAAAAGGGAAGATTGACAGCTATGGCTCTTTGGTTGTGCAATATCTTTTGTTTGGGCTTTTGTGTAACTTGGCAGCCGAAGGTTGTAGCTTAATAACATTTGATGACTGGGGGTTACTCTAAGCCAGGCTTCCTCAACCTCGGCCCTCCAGATGTTTTTGGCCTACAACTCCCATGATCCCTAGCTAGCAGGACCAGTGGTCAGGGATGGTGGGAATTGTAGTCTCAAAACATCTGGAGGACTGAGGTTGAGGAAGTCTGCTCTAAGCGACCAGAATTTGTGTGCCAAGGCTGCATGATCCTGCTGCTCCCTAAGAGGTGACTAACCAGACAAGACAGCAACATATAGGTAGGGTTCAAACAGGGCACAACTTTATTGATTTCAGGTGTGATTAGTTTGGTATAGGCATTGGGAAAAGCCATTTATTCCATTCCAGCCTGTCTGCTGGGAGTGCATCTAAACATAAACTGCATCTTGAAAGGGGGTGGGGCTAAGACCTACATCAAATAGGGGTACCCCTTGAGGGGTCCCCGTTAGAAGAGTGCTATGACCGATGTTTTTTTCTGTGGGGACGCAGGGGGACGCATACCCCTAAACATTTTGTAAATCTAAGTCTGGCCTCATTGAGGGGCAGTATTTCAATATGAGTAGGAAAATGAGAGTACCCCTAAACATTTTTTTAAAGAAAAAAAGCACTGGTTATGACCCTAGCCCCCACCTGGGCCTCTGGACAGAAGCAACGCCTCATTGATCCCTTTAACAGGATACACTTAACCAGGGCTTTTTTCCCAGCCAGAAATCATTGGAACTCAGTCCCAGTGCCTCTCAAGTGGGCATCCTTGCCATTATAAGAGAACAAGTTCCAGCACTTCTTTTTGTGAGGTTCCAGCACCTCTTTTTCTAGATAAATGGCACTGCCCTTAACCGAAGAGGGGCAGGCAGTCGCTACAACCTTCCCTCCAGCCAAGACTAAGGCTTAAAGGTAAAGGGACCCCTGACCATTAGGTCCAGTCGTGACCGACTCTGGGGTTGTGCGCTCATCTCGCTCTATAGGCCGAGGGAGCCGGCGTACAGCTTCCGGGTCATGTGGCCAGCATGACTGAGCCGCTTCTGGCGAACCAGAACAGCGCATGGAAACGCCGTTTACCTTCCCACCAGAGCGGTACCTATTTATATACTTGCACTTTGACATGCTTTTGAACTGCTAGGTTGGCAGGAGCAGGAACTGAACAACGGGAGCTCACCCCATCACAGGGATTCGAACCACCGACCTTCTGATTGGCAAGTCCTAGGCTCTGTGGTTTAACCCACAGTGCCACCCACATCCCAGACTAAGGCTTACTCGATGCCTAACCTCACAAAGTTGTAGTGATTGATATGAAATGGACAAAAACCAAAGTATGAAAGCAAAACATATGGGAGGGAGGGTGGGAGATCCAACAAGGAGGCTGGGGAGGAGGGCTGGGCAGGCCCCAATTATTCCCACCCAGAGGGGAGCCAAGCTACACCTATTGGCTGGTTGGGCCTGCCCCCTGGGGAATTCCCCCACCTAAGCATTTGGCCAATGCACAGGCAGGCTGCAATCCTAACCTGCCGGCTGCCAGATCACAGACGTGGCCAAGGCCAGGCTACAGCACTGCCTGACCATTAAAGGTCAGCAGACTTACGTCACACCCTACCTGCCTGAAGTGGGACCTGAGATTTGTGTCTGGGCAGAAGAGGTAAAAGAAGCCTGTCTGTAAAAGTAGCTTTTTGGGGGTTGAAGTGAGACATGCTGGTGTTTGGATGAGATTGGTGCTGCTCTCAAGACTAGTATTGCCAACCTGCCCACTTGCCGCCATCCTCAAATTGTCTATCTGCACATAAATGGATATTGCAAAAATGCCATAAGATTCCAGCGCACGCTCTCTCTCTCTCCTCATGAGGAAATTGCCCTATAATTTCCCGCCGCTTTGGGAAGTGGAGACTCTGTAACAATATTTCCTTTTGGTCCCTTAGGTGATTTTATTTCATTGACTACGTTGGAAATGTAAAATTGCATCCCAAACTGTGTAATGGAGCGTTGACTCGCTGAGGTGCTAAATGACAGTGGCACCTCTATGAATATAGAATTGCTTTGCTCAGAGTTTGAAGAGTATAGGCTCACAATGCATCATTAAAGAAAATTAGATATGGGTGCTACTGAGTTCTTTCAACGATATGACTATGCATAAAACTCAGTACTGTCAACAAAGGACTCTTGAGATTGCCAGACAAATAATATCTGTATACTAGCTTGGATCACATTTTGTTCCTCTTTATAGATTTGGTTTTTGGAAAGAAAATGTTGGTCTGAACAGCAAGCTTGGTGCAGAATCCTGCCAGAAGTTACAGCCTAATTGAGTTCAAAGGGAATTATACATGGGTTTAGCATTGCAGCCTTTGTTTCTCTCCCCCTGCTCAATTAATAAAACATTACTATTCATTTATATAGTATTTGAACAGGGCAGAGGGCTTTACTATGGACTCCTTTGCACATAACACTAACCAAACCAAGGTTTAGCAAGAACAAGAAAGTGTGCAAGTGTTGTACAGGAGAACTTCCCCAAAGTTGGTGCCCTGCAAAAAGAATTCATCTGGTGAAAACTGGGATACCTTTGCATTCCTTGTTAGTTCGTGCTCCAAGGGTTGCCAGGCTTCCACATTGCTTAGAAGATGGTGACGCCTGACAGAATCAGAGATGAGAGAAGAATCACAGCTGGCCATTCCATGGTGAGCCATACTTGTCCTTAGGTGTTCTTGATGCCTGGCAAGCTGACAGTCACACAATCTAGACCACTTAAAGCAAAAAATAATTATACATCTATATTTTTAAACAACATACTGAAAATATACTGAAGCAGAATGTGTACACTTCTGTCAAAGAAACTGTTCTTCTTTCTCTGTTCGCTATATGTTCAGGGTCACACCAGGCAAATGCTACCACCTTCCTGGAAGGAAACATGGCTGGCCAACAGGGGCACTTGATGCAGGACTGAGACTGGATCAATTAAATGTCCCAAACATCTTCTGCTTTGGGTAGCTTAGCGCCACAGTTTACCATGAAGATGACAGAGTTGGCAGCTATGAATGGCAAATTTTGTGGAGGAGGGAGAGGGAGATGAGGTGGCAAAGGACAAGAGGGAGACATTTGTCCACAGTCTGGCTCTGGCTATGCCCCATGTTAACTCTGGCTCCCAGATTACTCTTCCCATTAGTCATCAGCCCATCGTAATAAAATAAATAAAAAAAATCCCCATCCTTCTTTAAAGGAGCTCAGAGTGACTCAGATGACACCAGCTCCCTCATGATTTTTAGGCTGCTACTTAGCTTCACAGATGGAACTGCATCAAGCACCTTCAGATAATTCTTGGACCCCATATCTGCCCCATTCACCCCCACTATTCCAGTATGGCAGGAAGCAGAAGAATGGAGTGGACATAAGTGGGGGTCAAAAATGGGGGATGGGTCAAGGAGGGTCAGATGCAGAGAGTGAGAAACGTCCCTCTTTTCATCTGAGGAATGTTGGAGGGTGTGCTATAGCCCCACACATTTTGGGTGCTGAACACCTGTAGGGGATCTCCTTGAGTAAGCTCTCATCTAAATTGCACGAGACGCTGACTCAAGTAGAGCATCGTTGCCACAGCTGCCATTCAGCCGCCAACATGGCGGGGCAGCAGGAACATTGCTGGGCAGGACACTTCACTCCCCCCCCCCCCAGGAGAGGGGAATCATGTAGGGGGCAGGAATGACTCAACAGGGGACAACGGCATTCAAACAATCAGATTTCTCTCTCCAACCTCTTCCTGCTGGTGTTTTATAGCCTTCGGCTTCTTGATCTTGATTCCGTCATCCACCTCTATCTCCTCCCAGGTTCTTTTTATGTAACGCTGTGGATACTGCAGGCTGCAAGACATAATAACAGGCTGGAACACGGCAGGCTGGGGAAAAAGGAGCGCTGAAAGGGTTTTTTAAAGCGCCCCGGGGTTTAAAACAAATGTGGGGAGACTTCTTCTCACTCTTTCTGTGACCATTTGCAACTGTCATTGTACTCATCAGAAATATTGGTAATTAGATATCTCTGTGAACTGCAAAAGCATTTAGAGAATATCGTGGTGGTACACAACAACAAAATAAAAGCAGATAGAACAAATCAAATACGGTTCTCATGGCAATGTCAGTAATTACCCTTCCAAATATTTGTAATACAAATATTCTTAATAATAATTTACTGTAAATATGGATTTGTATAATGAGATAAATGGGTTTTTTTATTTATCACTTAAAGTTTCTGAGAGGTGGAATTTGCACTGGGCCTGTGACCCTGGCAAAAGCGGGTTCAATCCTCTGCCTTTGCTACTTCCCAAACTTCAATTCCCACCAGAATTACTATATGCATTGCCATCTTCAGAGCTAATAGCAGCTTCAGGGGTAATTTTATTTCAAGACAGCACAGCACAGGCGTTAAGGGTCAGTCCCTTCCCACAATACCATGGCACCAAGCTAAATTACCTCCACTAGGATATAACTTTTAATCAAGGGAAAAGATACTGGCAGATCCAATAACGGATTTCCTATGTCACACATGTTGTTTGGCCGTGAGCTCCCGTTGTCTAGATATTTGTCATTTTACTAGCTATTTGCAGCCCAAGGACCCTGTCACAGAAGAACTTCCTATGCTCTAAGTGGAGAAAATACTAAATATGGGTCACTTCTGCTTCCTCCATTAATTGTATGGTGGAGTCTTGAAGGTGGGGGTTTTCAGAAAGCAGCACCTGGCCTGACTCAGAGGCTTCAAGGTGAGGGTGGAAAGGGAGGAGAGGCGGCGCCAGCTTTCGCCAATCCCAGAGACGGCAACAGGGCTGGACCTAGAAGGCTTCATAATGCATCTCCTGTAGAGGGAGCCAAACAGATGAAAAAATAGCACTGGAAATATCTCTTACCTCCTCATCTCTTGTCTAAAATGCTTGTTTTCTTTCAAGAGCTGCTGGTTCTCCCCAACGAGCTTGATGATCATGTTGCTAAGGAATCTCTTCTCGCTTTTGAGCCTTTCTGTGGCCAGAAGCAGATCCGCAAACATCATCTTTCTATACAACATCAGGACCAGAACAAGATCAACCCCAACAGATGTGATTTTTTAAAAAGCTTCAAAATACATCGCCACGTGTTATTATAATTTACAATCAAAATTTACACAGCACAAACGGTATAGGTTTCCTGCGTACATCTAATGTATTTTTATTAATCCTATTTGATAGGCTACTATCATTTCTTTTTGGACAGATGGGGGCGGGTCTTAAGCCATGACTCAATGTTCAGCATCTCTTGATGGGATCTGAAGCAAGTTCAGCACTGCATCTAATGTTCAACCCAGCCTTTGCTTACAAGAAACTCTTCATAATTCTAGAACCCACCCCTAACATTAATAGTGTTAAGGAATGATGTAGTGACATGGGTGTAGCCAGGATTTTTGTGGGGGGGGGCGCAGAACCTCAGTTTTCCATGAATTTTTATTTTATTTTATTGATTGTGTGGAGCAGCTGCCCCCCTGCCCCCCTTGGCTACGTCCATCAACACTGATGTGATGTATGGGAACATTGACCTACATTAAACTGCTCGTGTTTAGACCACTATGCTGTTAAGTGGGCTTTTTTTAAAAAAATAAATAAATATGATTTTGACAAAGTAATAAGAATAAAGAAATAAGAATAAAACCGTGCAACCCACCCCAAGACCATTCCATTGTAACTATCCAACCTCCCAAAACTTCCACACCACTTGAGATGGTTTGACCCTTTTCTGTTTTAACAGTACAAATTCTACAAACACCTTCCATATCTCCTCAAAATAATTTCTCCTGCATATAACCCGTCTTGCCTTAATAGCCCGTGTTAATTTATCATTAATAGCTGTTATTAAACATGGTTAAGTGTTTGACAAAGCGACATTTGACAAATAAATGCTTTGGAATCCCCTACTTATTAATACCAGGCAGGATAGGAGCCCACAGTTTACTGTTTTAGATGCCTGCTAACAGGGCCGGCCCACCCATGAGGCAAGATGGGGCGTCGCCTCGGGTGTCAGGATCCACCAGGGCAGCAGATCTGGCCTCCAAGGAATGCATCGCCTGCTGCTCCTTGAAGGCTTGAGCTGCCTTCTCCTCAGCAGACCCCTACCATGCTGCCGGCCTCTTGGCAGGGAGGTGCCATTTTGTGCTTTGCCTCAGGTGCCAAAATGTCTTGGGCCTGCCCTGCCTGCTAAACACTTGTTTCAGCAAACTGCAAACCACACACCAGCAGCATATCCATCTTAACAACATGACTGTTGTTGTTAACAAGGAAAGTGAAAAGATTAATCAGGGACAGTTCAGTCGGTAGAGCATGAGTGTCTTAATCTCAGGGTTGTGGGTTCAAGTTCCATGGTGGTCAAAATATTCCTGCATTGTACAGGGTTGGACTAGATGACCCTCATAGTCCCTTCCAACTATACCATTCTATGAAATGATGTATAAATAAGAGAATATGGGTGTTTCAAAGGATGATTTGCATTCAAAATTGCCTTTACTTTTTGGCAAAAGCTGAATACTATAAAGAGCTGCTTTATCTCATCTAGGCATATTCTAAAAGGTACACTAACCCAGAATAATTTCCAGAAGCAAAATATACTCTGGGATTGCGGAGGAAGAACAAGGCCCTCACTTAGCTCCCAGCTCCCAGGTGTAGAGTCAAACTGTTATCAGCCCCAACAAGCTGCCCTCTAACCAGCCCTGGCAGTTGCCTTGTTTGTGAGGTGGCGTGAGATCACAACTGTGTAAATAATATTAGCAAACATCAAGTGAGATTTCATCCCTCCCCCCAGCATTTCAACACTGAGCATTTAAACCACCTGGACCTGTTATTTCCATGACTTCGGTGGAATAGCATAAGGTTCCTAACCTTCCTTTCAGATGTGACCACAAACCTTCTCCTTGCCCTTGACCTGGCAGAAGTCGACAGCCTTCCCCAAACCTCATGGACCTTTTATTTTGAAAGATTGTCTTTGATACATTTGGGGAGGCCCTTTTATCTCCTTGGGGAGGTTATTTTGTTAAACTAAAGAGCGCTGGATGTTTGTGCAGTGCCACAATGTACTCATCTTTGTGAATTAAGATACCTAGAACCATTTATTTTTAAAAATCTGATACTAGTTACCTACTAGCTACCTTTGGGACGTGAGTGGCACTGTGGTCTAAACCACAGCCTAGGGCTTGCCGATTGGAAGGTCAGCGGTTCGAATCCCCGTGACGGGGTGAGCTCCCGTTGCTCTGTCCCAGCTCCTGCCAACCTAGCAGTTCAAAAACACATCAAAATAGATAAATAGGTACCACTCCGGCAGGAAGGTAAACGACATTTCCATGTGCTGCTCTGGTTTCGCCAGAAGCGGCTTAGTCATGCTGGCCACATGACCCAGAAAAACTGTCTGGGACAAATATCGGCTCCCTCGGCCAGCAAAGCGAGCGCTGCAACTCCAGAGTCGTTCGCGACTGGACTTAATGGTCAGGGGTCCCTTTACCTTTATTAGCTACCTTTATGGTGGTTTGTGTGTGCAGGAGGGACTTTGGTTATGTACACAATAACCCACACAAAAATGCAGTTTCTCTCGACCTGGAATCATTTGTGCTCATCTTCAAGACGCTGCTTTCAATCTAGATTGATTCTAGATCCTGCCACCCACAAGGGGGTGGCTAATTGATACACATTTGAAAAGCCTCCTTGATTAGATTATCCACATTTTTTTCTTCCCTGCACATTCCCCAGGCGAATGAAGAAGGAAGTGGTGGTTCCAATTTTGATATACGCTCACCCACAATTCCCTTGGCAAAGGGTGGATACGCCCTCCCCCCATTGCCAGGACCACCTACAACTGTTTTAATCTGTTTTCAAATGGGTAATGCAGAATCAATCTTCAATGAGCATTTATTTTTGGAGAGAAACTGGGTTCCCCACCCCCTCAAGAAGTGCTTTTCAGGGCAACAAAATTTGCAAAAGATTAGATTGTGCGTGGGCTATGTGGGGGAAAAACCCAATACTCTGTCTCCACTGATTCTTGAATAAAATGCTGGGTGTATGCAGCCTTTGTTTAATACTTTACTTATTTGCAATTCATGTGAACTGAAGACAGGAGGCTCTCTAGCATTGTGGGTTGATGTTGTCTGTTACAGTATTTTGCTTTCTTATCACTTACACACACACACACACACACACACACACACATGTGACAGATGCTCATGGACTTAAGGTCACTGATACCTTCCTTCTTTATCACTTTCTCCTTTAACTCAGGTACCCTACAATGATAAGGGCTGCAATGGCCACTTACAGAATGGCACACAGTCGAGAACTTTGTGGCTTTGACAGTTCTTCTTCCCCATTCTCTCTTAGCCCTGGGATGGAGGAGTGTTTGTGATATTATCTGCCTCTAGAATATTGTTCGCAAGGCCCACTACCCCTGATGTTTTGAGTACATTTTAACTAAGAACTCTTCTATTCCATTGTGTAGTTCAGGGTCATTATTTGAATTCTTTTAAACGTTCTTTTCTGTGTGCTAGGCTCAGAAACCATGACAACCGCTTACCAGGCTCCGAGCAGTATTAAAAATACCCCTTTTCTGTCAGGCATTGATTATCTCTTTTATCACAACTGAAAAATTTGAGGACATTGGTTATTTGCTCAGGGCTAAATCCTGCTAGGCCCATAATTTCATACTGAACAGCTGGCCTTCATATTATGACCTGAGGGGAGGTGGAACGAGAGAAAGCAAATGGGAATAGTGTGGAATAGTCTGCATTTTCACCTTCCTTCTGACTGACTGACCTCAGCCCACATCCACCCACCTAGGCCAGGCACTTGTGGGACAAGACGAACCTGAAAAGTAAAACAAAAACAAAAGCCACCTGCAAAAGACTTGAGCCTGGCAACATTAGGTGTCTGCACTAATAATTGCCATTTTCTGCAACAGCCTGGTGCTAACCTGCAAAGCAGAGAAATGAGGCCACCCACAGATGGGAGAAAAGCTTCTGCTCATGCAAGGAACCCTCAGGGATGTAGAAAATATTAACAATAAGCATCTGAGATGTCCCACCCATGAGGCAAGTTGAGGCAGCTGCCTCAGGCGGCAACATCCACATGAGCGGCAGATCCTGATACAGATTTTTATTCCCCCGCCTTTGTTCCTGATCTAGATCTCCACTCACCCTGTTTTCCCTGGTGGGGAGGCGAACACCATTTTGTGGTTCGCCTCAGGTGCCAAAATCCCTTGGGGCATCCCTGTTAAGCATTCATATTTATTTTTAGTTAATATTAATACACACCGATTAATCTGTAGACTGAAGGCTGTAGGCATTGCCTGCACACTGCCATGGCCTCCGGTGGCGTGAGGACAGAGGGCACGCGCTAGACCCCTCCGTGGGCTCAGTGGCTCTTAAGCTGAAGGGAATAACCATAACCCATTGCCCTAGCACCCAATGGCATCCGTGTGTTCATTGACCCCGACTCATGCTGGTAAAGGAAGGCTTGAGGCAACTAGCTGAGAACATGAGCACACTGTGGGAGCAGAGGGCAGAGGAAAAGGTCTCAGGAAGGCTGGCAAGAAAAAATATTGGCTTGGATGGTGTGTTTACACTGAGTGCCTACCGCTTCTCCTTCCTGCTAAGCAGCAGTGACTCAGAAGCTGACCAGCAACCAGTTGCAACGGTGCACATGCCATGTCCTTATTCAAACCTGGCCTCCTTACTGTCAGTAGCTTTCTAGGAGCCTACAATTGCCATTTCAACCTGCCTGGTTGTCTTTACCAGTGAAAAGCCAGCCATTCAGCTAGCTATACTGTTGGGGGCAGCTGACAAACATGTCCTGTTGTTGCCTTGCTTGTGGCAGCAGAACCCACTGGTGGGAGCAACACTGTGCATGTTGTTGTTTAGTCGTTTAGTCGTGTCCGACTCTTCGTGACCCCCTGGACCAGAGCACGCCAGGCACTCCTGTCTTCCACTGCCTCCCGCAGTTTGGTCAAACTCATGCTGGTCGCTTCGAGAACACTATCCAACCATCTCGTCCTCTGTCATTCCCTTCTCCTTGTGCCCTCCATCTTTCCCAACATCAGGGTCTTTTCCAGGGAGTCTTCTCTTCTCATGAGGTGGCCAAAGTCTTGGAGCCTCAGCTTCAGGATCTGTCCTTCCAGTGAGCACTCAGGGCTGATTTCCTTAAGAATGGATCGGTTTGATCTTCTCGCAGTCCATGGGACTCTCAAAAGTCTCCTCCAGCACCATAATTCAAAAGCATCAATTCTTCGGCGATCAGCCTTCTTTATGGTTCAGCTCTCACTTCCATATATCACTACTGGGAAAACCATAGCTTTAACTATACGGACCTTTGTTGGCAAGGTGATGTCTCTAGTGGCAGAACTTGCACAGTGCAGAGGGGCATGCTGGTCTAGGATCACAGTGAGTGGGGTGGGAAAGAGCATGCCCCATTGAGAGCAAATTGTGGCCTCGTAGGAAGAGGAAACGAAGTGCCACCATAAGGTATTTATTGTTGTAGATCTGCGTGTTTTGCAGAACAAAACTCCTCCTCTAGGGTTGAGTCCAGTCTAAGTTAGTTGCACGTAGAAACCATTGGAACTGATGTGGAAAGTTCATAATGAGTTAAGGCCTGTTGATATCAACACTCCCATTGACTCAGTATCTATGGCACTTGCTTCTTAGGATATTCTTATGTGCTTTTGATCTGCTTTTCTCCAAACCATCTTTGAATCAAATTGAGGAAAAGAACAACCTAGCAGCAGCTTAAGCCAGTCTTGTGCCCACAGCCCCCCACCTGCTAAATCTGCTTGTCCTTGTGAATTGCTATCTGATGCAACTATTTTGTTTCTTTTAAAGTGAATCCTGGCCAGTTATCACAGTGCATAAGCAACTTGGCTTACAAGCCACACTTTAACTTGGGCTAGATCTACACTGATCTGCTATCAAAGACTATTAAAAAAAGTTATATAGCAATTATACACCAATTTTGCAGCGCCCTTTGGTGTCACATTTTTATAACACATTTTTAATGTCATAACCGACCACTGTAGATTCACCCTTGGTTTTTAGTTAGTTTTGCTGTGCTTAGATACTCCTCTAAAGCAGGGCCCAACCCCTCCAAAACTGTCCCTGGTTATATCTTTTTTGGTAAGGAAGCCATAACTAATAAACAAATAACATTACAGTGGTACATCTGGTTACGTACTTAATTCGTTCCGGAGGTCCGTTCTTAACCTGAAACTGTTCTTATCCTGAAGCACCACTTTAGCTAATGGGGACTCTCGCTGCCACCGCGCCGCTGGAACATCATTTCTGTTCTCATCCTGAAGCAAAGTTCTTAACCTGAGGTACTATTTCTGGGTTAGTGGAATCTGTAACCTGAAACGTATGTAACCCGAGGTACCAATGTATAGCTCTAGATTTTATTGGGAATTAAACACTGTTGTCTTCTGTTTGGATCAAACATAGGCAGGCAAGACAGTAATCTGAAGCCACAGAGCCAGCTTCCTTCTGCCCCAAAAGTCCCCCTTAGGTCATCACTCTGTGGACATCGATTGCGATACTCTCCTTGAAACATCTGTGGGGACATTTCTTCACAGACAGGCTCTTCCTCAGATATCAGGGTCACTGGCTCATGAAATACTTCTCCTTCCTCACTGAGGAACCTGTTTCTGCAACACTCTTTACAGAACTAGAAACTGGGCTGTTTGGAGGCATGTACTCAGAGAGTGCACAGATTCTCTCAGGGTTAGTGTAGGGCTCATTCGCACTTCTGTTTGCCCCATGATTTCCTGGCACAGGTCTGAGAGGTTTTTCTTTTCTCCTGCTGTTTTCCGTTGTTTCCTGCTATTTACTGCTGAATTAGAACAAAGGTCATTTGGGGTTTCTGCACGGATGAACCCCAAGATTTATTGGACATACCAGGAGCAATCCAATTTGCAACAACGAGTCTAACATCATCGGGTAGAAGAACCTGGATCTGTCAGAAGAAATACGGCACATACACCGAAGTAGATTTCTTGTAGGTCTTCAGCAGGTCACTCCTCTTCCGATGCTGCAGGAACTAGGGCAGCATGTGGAGGAACAGTATCCAAAACCTGCAGAGGCTTAGAGTCAGTACTCACAACTAGAGGTACCACTGTACAGGATACCATAGTCAACAGTTGAAGACAAGTGACCATGGATGCTCTCATGTGCCCTGGCTCAGAGGCAGCATGCCCATTTTCCAATAAGTGCATTGAGTTGGTGGGTGGGGGGAAGACCCCTCCATATTTGCTCCTATTGGTCAAGGTGTCCCTCATGCCTTTGGGGGAGGGTGGTGGGCCATCCACATTCCTTATTTCTACTGGCAGAGCACTTCAATATGCCCGGGTGCAGTGGAGAATTTCAAACACTAGGCTACATCTGAAGCAGGGCTCTCCATACAACCAAGGGGTGAGATATAAAAGGGAACAATGTTTAGGATTTGTACCCACACCATAGGCTGGAAGAACTAGAAACCTATACCCTCAGATTGAGAGCAATGAGAAAGTCACATACATATGTGGCACAATACCCTAAAACAAACTCTATCTATCTATCTAGATATAAAATTTATATGGAAGGGTGGGACTTCTGATAAAAAGGGGTGCTACTTGGAGTGAAAAGTGGGTGGGGTACCTGACCCTTTTTGTGCGTGATAAAGGATAGTCCCTTCGAGTCTTCTGCCAGGCCTGCAAATAACTTCCATGGAGAGGCTGTGGAATGGTGACATCACCAACATTTTCTGTAGGCTGATGTATAAAGGTAAAGGGACCCCTGACCATTAGGTCCAGTCATGGCCGACTCTGGGGTTGCGACGCTCATCTTGCTTTATTGGCTGAGGGAGGGTACGGCTTCTGGATCATGTGGCCAGCATGACTAAGCCGCTTCTGGCGAACCAGAGCAGCACACGGAAACACTGTTTACCTTCCCTATTTATCTGCTTGCACTTTGACGTGCTTTCGAACTGCTCGGTTGGCAGGAGGTGGGACCCAGCAACAGGAGCTCACCCTGTCATTGCGGGGATTCAAACCACCGACCTTCTGATCAGCAAGTCCTAGGCTCTGTGGTTTAACCCACAGTGCCACCCGCCTCCAAGGTTGATGTATGGAAGGAAGTATTTCCTGGGAACACCAACAGAGAACTGAAATGTAGAGAAGCAGTCTATGGGCTTGTCCATGTTGGAGCAAAATGTGGATTTGCTCTGGCTTGCGACCTCACCAATGAATGGGTGTCCATAGGATGTCCTCCCCATCCCAGTGTTGGCCTGCAGCTTTCCCCCGTTTAAATGTGAGATTTTTTTGATCTTTGGAAAGTGAACTTTTTAATTTAAAAATTTCATTTAAAGGGGGAAGGTCCTGGACAATACTGGAATGCGGGTCCAGATTTTGCTCTGGTGCAAACAAGCCCTTGATGTAATATTGTAATATTATTCAGCCAGTGGGTATAACTGGGTGAGTGTGAGACGAGGGCCGGGGCAAGCAGGGTGCAGATCCCCACTCAGCCAGGAAGCTCACGGGGTTTCCCTGGGCCAATCATTGCCTCTTAGCCTATTCTACCTCACAGGGTTGTTTCAGGGATTACATGTGGAGGGGGAGAAACATGTGCACCTTTCGCTCCTTGAAGAAAAGGTGGGGTATAAATGCAAAATAACTAAAAATAATGCATAATAAGATAATATTTGCTGAACATCCCTGCTTACTGGCCTTATAAGACTATAGGCACCTTGTAGTTTCTGAATGCACAGTGTTTGTCCCGGTCACCTGGGTTTTGGTGGTGTCTTGGAGTCTTTTTACAAATAGGAAACATTCAAGTGGACATTTTTATCAACAGACTATGAGATCAGACCCACACTGTGGGCGTAAGCTCTTTGTGGTTTTGTGGTTCTTGTCGCAGTTTAGGTACAGCAGCAACAAGAGCACTTGGTCACAGCACTTGAGCTTTCAGTTGCCGGATTAATTTTTGACTCCTTAACAAAGCCGGATTTTTCAGAATTATGGGACCCAGGTAAGCACTTGCAAATATGTTGAACAAGGGCAGTGTAGCTTGCTTTCTCAGATATAAAAAACAACCGGGGGCTGGGGGATAGTATGTTTGTTTCAGCATAAAATGTGCAACAAGTGCTCAGAAACTTGGGAGGAAGTGATCATGTTCTCCTGGGTTTCAGAATACAGAGGCAAGGGAAAACTGAGTGTAGCTGGACATGCACTCTGGACTTTAAGAAGGCCAGTTTCAAAAAGCTGAAGGAGCTACTGGGTGTGTTCCCATCGTCAGAAATACTCAATGAGAAGGGAGTCCAAGAAGGATGGGAGTTTCTAAAAGGAGAAATATTGAAGGCCCGAATGCAGACAATACAAGAAGAAAGAAAAGCGGGAGGCATCTGAGGAAACCGGTGTGGCTGCATAAGGAGCTTACAGATGAGCTGAGAGTTAAGAAGGGCATGTATAAGAAAGGGGAAATCACAAAGGAGGATTATACACAAGTAGCCAACAGTTGCAGAAGGAAAGTCAGGCTGGCTAAAGCTCAGAATGAGCTCAGGCTTGCAAGAGAGGTTAAAAATAATAATAAAGGTTTCTTCAACTATGTCTGAAGTAAGAGGAAAAACAAGCAAGTGGTAGGTCCTCTGCGTGGGGAACACAGAGAAATGCTATTGGGTGACGGAGAAAAGGCAGAACTCCTCAACACCTATTTTGCCTCTGTCTTCGCCCGAAAGGAAAGCGACAGAATAAATGATGCAAGGAGGGAGCTTCAGCCCAAGATAGGAAAAGAGGTAGTAAGGGAACACCAAGCTACTTTAAATGAATGCAAATCTCCAGAGCCTGATGAGCTGCACCCAAGGGTACTAAAGGAGCTTGCGGATGTAATTTCAGAGCCTTTGTCTATTATCTTTGAGAATTCTTGGAGAACAGCTGAGGTTCCTACAGACTGGAGGCCAGCAAATGTTGTCTTCCCCATCTTCAAAAGGGGAAAAAGGAAAACCAACCAGTGAGCTTGACATTGATACCAGGGAAGTTCCTAGAACAGGTAATTCAACAGTCGGTCTGTGAGCATTTAGAAAAGGATATTGTGATTACTAAGACCCAGCATGGGTTTCTCAAAAATAAGTCATGCTAGACCAATCTGATTTTTTAAAAATGGAATTACAAACTTGTGGATCAGGGAAATGCTGTGGTCATAGTGTATCTTGATTTCAGTAAGGCTTTTGACAAATTCCCCCATGATATTCTCGGAAGGAAGCTGGTAAAATGTGAGTTGAACGAGGTAACTGTTAGGTGGATTTGTAGCTGGTTGACCGAACCCAAAGTGTACTCATTATGGTTCCTCACCATCCTGGAAAAAAATGGGGTGCCGCAGGGTTCTATCCTGGGCCCATTGTTGTTTATCATCTTTATAAATGACTTGGATGAAGGAATTGAGGGGATGCTCATCAAATTTGCAGATGACACCAAACTCGGAGGGGTAGCTAATGCTGCGGAAGACAGAATCCGTATTCAAAATGGCCTTAACAGATTGGAGAACTGGGCACAAGCTAACAAAATGAATTTCAATAGGGACAAATGAAAGGTTCTGCACTTAGGAAGGAAGAACCAGATGCACAAATATAGGATGGGGGACGCCTGGCTTACTGGCAGCACATGTGAAAAGGATCTGTCTGTCTTGGTGGACCATAAGCTTAACATGAGTCAACAGTGTGATGCAGCAGCAAAAAAAAGCTAATGCTCTTCTAGGCTGCATCAACAGAAGTATAGTCTCCAGATCAAGGGAAGTAATAGTACTACTCTATTCTGCCTTAGTCCACACTGTGTCCAATTCTGGCCACCACAGTTTAGGAAGAATATTAACAAGCTGGTACATGTGCAGAGGAGGGCAACCAAGATGATCAAGGGTCTGGAAACCAAGCCTTATGAGGAGCACTTGAATGAGCTGGGTATGTTTAGCCTGGAAAAGAGGAGACTGAGAGGAGATATGATAGCCATCTTCAAATATCTGAAGGGCTGTCACATGGAGGAGGCAGCCTGCTTGTTTTCTCCTGCTCTGGAGGGTAGGACTCGAACCAATGGCTTCAAGTTGCAAGAAAGGACATTCCGATGAAACATTCAGAAAAACTTTCTGACACTAAGAGCTGTTCAGCAGTAGGACAGACTCCCACGAGAGGTGGTGGACTCTCCTTCCTTGGAGGTTTTTAAACAGATGTTGGATGGCCATCTGTCATGGATGCTTTAGCTTAGATTCCTGTATTGCAGGGGGTTGGACTAGATGTCCCAGGGGTCCCTTCCAACTTTAAGATTCTAAGAACCGTTGAAAGACTGCTCTTTTTGTAAAGGAAGGGTAGCTCCTATTTGCCTTAGGCTGCAGTGCTTAGGCTCCAACTTACACTAGAGTAAGCTCCATTGAATTCAGTGGAAGTTACTTTTGAGGAAACATTTAGCATTTTCAAGTAAGTACTGGAATAACTAGTAAGTGACCTTAAACTGAACGTGTTGAAGTGACTCATCTTCTCTTTTCTGAGGCAGTTGTGTTACTTTTCCAGTATTTGAGGAAGAGTCAGGAAAAGAACAGGACCCAAATTAATTAGTTATATGTTAAGTGAATTAATTAGTGGGCATGCAGTTAATTATGAACCACCATTCACCTGTGGAGTTTTGTTTTTACTATTTGTGGTCAAAAACCATGCAACTGCTTGGTCATTCCTAAATGTCTGTGCATATTCCTGTTTAAGTAACTCTGAGAGCTCGTTGTTTGATTGCCTAGATAGAGTACTGTAATATTTCTATGACCATCACTACTAGAGATCAAAACCAATTTAAAGTTTTGGATTTGAAACCACAGTTCTTTGTGCTGCAGCAGACTCTTCACCATGGCAAGACAAATAGCTACACAATCATAAGAGGTTACAGTGGTACCTTGGGTTACAGATGCTTCAGGTTACAGACTCCGCTCACCCAGAAATAGTACCTTGGGTTAAGAACTTTGCTTCAGGATGAGAACAGAAATCGCGTGGTGGCAGCAGGAGGCCCCATTAGCTAAAGTGGTACCTGAGGTTAAGAACAATTTCAGGTTAAGCACGGACCTCCGGAACGAATTAAGTTCTTAACCCGAGGTACCACTGTATTGACCAAAAGGAAATAACAAGCAAGTTGGACTGCATTTTTATATATATATATAAAAACTTTATAAGTGGCCAATTTATTTTAAGGAAATTAAATAGGGGGGGAGCCAATAATCAATAGTGATAACATTGTGGATGTTTTATTCTGCAATGAAGTCTGGCACACACTGAGAAGTACATGGCAAATGAACAAAACAGGGTGGTCTATTTTAAAAATAAACATGTTAAAATCATAGGTATTTGGTGGTTTGTCACGCCTTAAAAGATACTTTTTTAATAATCTTTTTATTGAATTCTTGAAAACATCAAAAAGCACACAGACATTAAAAAAGTAATAGATAAAAGAGAAATAATAATAATAATAATAATAATAATATATCAACAGAAAAGAAGAACTAAAGTAACACATATAGACATATAGACATAAAACCAGCAAACCTACAAACATCACTCAATTGACTTCCTTCCATCTCAGTTTAGGCTAGGTAAATTCGTAGCCTTTCTGCAGTTGATTTATATCAGCTCTATACATCGCAGGTTTTAAATTCCGCCCACTGTGATTTTAGTAATACCCAGATTAACTTCAATGTAACTTAAAAATTTATTCCAATCATTCATAAGCTTTACATTTTTTTGATGCCTGATCTTTTGTGTCATTCTCGCTAATTCTATATACTCGAATAGTTTCATTTGCCATTCTCTAATGGTGGGGATGTTAGAGGTTTTCCAGTTTTGCGCTAATAAAATCCTGGCGGCCACCATTGCGTATTGAAAGAATGTTTGATCTTCATTTTTGATCTCCTCTCCGATCATACCTAAAAGGAACGCTTCAGGTTTTTGGGCGAAGGTATATTTCAGTATTTTCTTTAATTCATCATAAATTTGTCCCCAAAATCTTTTTACTTCGTCACAGGTCCACCACATATGGAAGAAATTACGCTCTTTAATTTTACATTTCCAGCATGTGCTGTCTCCGGTCTTATACATCTTCCCCAGTTTTGCGGGGTGATGTACCAACGATACATCATTTTCTCCATATTTTCTCGGAGAACAGTGTTCTCTTGTATGCCTTAAAAGATACTGATGTTGTATGAGATCATTATCAAGGAACACTTAAGACGACAATTGTGGTTTTAAACAACGACAGGTTTGATGAGTTAAAGGACAATGGGGGCTCATCCACACTGAACTTTCACTCCCTGCTTTCCCCCTCCGTATCTTGGAGATTTTTGGGTTTTCTTGTGGAGTGTTCAAGAGTGGCAAAAACGGCAGGGGAAACAGACCAGAAAAGTTCAGACCTGTGTTTTAGAAAGCACAGAGGAAAATTGGTTGAGATGAGCCCTGAGAGGGGAAGGAAGGAAGAAACCAGTTTTAAGAAGAAAAATGGCAGAGATAGGTCTAACACAAAAACTAAGACCAAAAAGCTAACACAACAGAGCTTTTCCCAGCTTCATTCCCACTGAACTCAAACCTTGTTTTAACATGCCATTCCTCACTCCGTGATATCCTACTGCTTACTCTACTCAAAACTATGCCATTGTTCAAAATTGCTTTTTTTACTTTCAGTGTCCTTCCATCCCTACTAAATTCAAACCTCTGCTGCAGTTCAAAACTGCCATTTTCTCACTGCCGTTGTTTAAAACTGCCATTTTCTCTCTGCCATTCCCTTAACATTTAGCACTAGTATTATTCAGAAACGCCTCTCTTATCTTTTTTGCTATGAGCTACCCTGTAGCTGATGAACTTATCTACGTACATTAGTTGGCAGCCTTTTTATCTTAAAATCAGCTGGTTGGCCTTCTACGAAGATCTGAAACGGAAGAATAAACTTAACCCTTGGTGGACTATATGAAGGGCAATATAGAATATAGCTCACTACATCTTCAATTAGAGCTGTTCTGCATATGCAAAAATGTTTTTTTACCGGCTGTTAGAAAATCTACTAGCCATCTACTCAGTAGTTTTCCTCCTCCCTGCTTTTTTTAAACCTCTACTGTTGTTTAAAACCATAATTTTCCTCATGTTCTACCACCTGTGCTTTACTCAGACTTCTGCTGTTGTTTAAAACAGCCATTTGTTTACTTTCATAGTCTCTCCCTCTTCCATTTCTCACCTGCCTTGGGCAATAGATCAGGGGTCAGCAGAGGAGGCTGTCCACTGTCCCTCAGACCTTGTGGGGGGCTGGATTATATTTTGAAGGGGGAAAAAATGAATTCCTATGCCCCACAAATAACCCAGAGACGCATTTTAAATAAAAGGACACATTCTACTCATGTAAAAACACGCTGATTCCCGGACCGTCTGTGGGCCAGATTTAGAAGGTGATTGGGCCAGATCTGGCCCCCGGGCCTTAGTTTGCCTGCCCATACAATAGATAAAGGATGCAGAGCTCTCAAATATTCCAAAGTAATTTACTCAAACCTCTGCCGTTTGCCTCTCAATTCTCTCCATCCCTGCTTTACTTAAACTTCTGCCATTGTTTTAAACAAGGCTTCCTCAACCTCGTCCCTCCAGATGTTTTAAGACTACAATTCCCATCATCCCTGACCACTGGTCCTGCTAGCTAGGGATCATGGGAGTTGTAGTCCCAAAACATCTGGAGGGCTGAGGTTGAGGGAGCCTGTTTTAAACCATCACTTTCCCCCTCTTGTGATTCTCCTTTCTCACTCCAGTGCCATGACCACTGCTGTTGTGGAGTCTGCCTTCATTTTTGCTCAACTCTCCTGCCTTAAAAAGGTAAAGGTACCCCTGCCCGTAAGGGCCAGTCTTGCCAGACTCTAGGGTTGTGCGCTCATCTCACTCTATAGCCAGCCCTGTCTGCAGACACTTCCGGGTCCCGTGGCCAGCGTGACGAAGCTACTCTGGCGAGCCAGCACCAGCGCAGCACACGGAAACGCCGTTTACCTTCCCGCTAGAAAGCGGTCCCTATTTATCTACTTGCACCTGGGGGTGCTTTCGAACTGCTAGGTTGGCAGGCGCTGGGACCAAGCAACGGGAGCGCACCCCGCCATGGGGATTCGAACCGCCGACCATGCGATCGGCAAGTCCTAGGCGCTGAGGTTTAACCCACAGCGCCACCCGCGTCTCCTGCCTTGACTCCATACAAATCCAAGATTGTGATGAGGCACTATCTATCCTTCAGTGGGGGCTGTGATCTAACTTACAAGTAAACTTACAAGTCAACCTTTTTGAGTCCACGGCTCCCTTGACCAACTACATTCTTTCTGTGGCACCCTGTGGGGCTCAGGAGCCCAGTAATGTCACCCCTTGGCTGCAGAGCTGGCAGCCTCTCACCCCTTTTCAAATACCCTCCCTTGTGGAGGGATCCCTCATCCTCCTCTCCTCTCCTTGGGAGTCCTCCGGGCAGGTACTGCTGCCATCCCTGGTCTCTGAGCTGCCCCCCACTGCCCCTAAGAGAGGTGCCTCCTCACACTGCCCCACAGGGGCCTGGGACTTGTCTGTCCATTCCCAACATCAAGGGCTGGTGGACTTGCTGGCTGGGCTCCCTCACCTGCTTGCTTGCTTACTCCGAGGCCACCTCAGCTCCTGGCAACCAGCACCCCCTGGCCAGCCCCAGAGGCACCATTCGCCCGGGGAGCTTGCAGCCAGGGCTGCTGCAACAAACAGCAGTGGAAGCCTTCGGGAGGCAGAGATGTGAGAGGACATCAGAGGAGGGAGGGAAGGGGAAAGGGACAGTGTTGCCCGTAGCACCCCTGACCATCATTCAAGGCACCCCAGGGTGCCATGGCACACTGCTTGAAAACTACTGCATTATATTAAAAAGGAAAAATGAACATATTAAAAGAATGTAGGAAGATATAGAATCAGGACTGGCCCTACATCAACATCTCCCATACAGTTTAAAAATATAACAAAAGAAGCAAATAATATTCAAATAAAACATAGAGCCCTATCAGCCTCACAGAGGTTAAATATCTATATTTAACAATTTAAAATATTTGGGCCTGAAAAATATTTGATATAAAATAACATGCATGCCATCCCATTAACTTTTATAAACTTTTTTTTTGCTTCCAGTTTTGCCACCCTCGTAATAACAGGCAGGTGGTTGTGTGAAGGATACAAACCTGCTGTATTG
Organism: Podarcis siculus; assembly: GCA_034642415.1. Taxonomy (NCBI): domain Eukaryota; kingdom Metazoa; phylum Chordata; class Lepidosauria; order Squamata; family Lacertidae; genus Podarcis; species Podarcis siculus. The sequence continues at coordinate 1,802,482 of JAXCMG010000061.1, forward strand.
ATTACGTAGGGTAATCTAACAGATAAATGGTATTTTCCTTTATTTCACCTGACCCACAACCACAGACTTTTATCTAGCATAATAGGACTTAAACCTCCCTTCCAGTTCAGCAGACAGCATGCACTGAAATCAGAGGGCTGTGAATGCTTTACTTAAAAGGGGAACTGAGATCTATACTGAGTCCCATCCATACACACCCTTTTTGACAAAATCAGCTTCAGAATGCAGGAAATACTTGAGCTTAGCCATAAACATCCTATTGTCTCAAGATTCAGAAGTCAGTGAAGTGGAGCGATCTTTAAAGTGCTTGTTTAGTGCTGTGCTCTTTCTCTTCTTCTTCAGAATTAGATAATACCTTTGCTGTTAAGTTGTGGGTGAACATATCAGATGACACAGCAATTCTTCAGACAGACTTATTTATTCACAGGCCAGAACAGAACTGAACTGAAGGGTTCAGCCAACCTGCTTATATAGAGCTCAACTACAAAGCAACAGTAACAACTTTCTGTAACTATCCAATCACTGAATGTCACTTTCAATTCCTTATGTGCATATGCGGACCTGAGTGAAAACTATCTACAGTATCCCCCTGCTGTCCCAGGGTGAGAACTTCAGTACATAACATTTGCCCATAAAAAGAAAGAAAGAATGCAATTGCTGTTCTGCAATCCTTCTACCCCCTTACGTTTTACAATCCTCCTTCTAATAGCGAACTCAGGTGGTGAGCGCCAGCAGGATTGTGGCTAAAACAGGGCCACTGAGAACAAGAGAAAGGTATTAGCATTGTCCAGGGGAGCCCTAAGAGCTGAAGAAGTACAAAAAACACTTGGCCAATGATGCAGGCAGGCGGAAGAACTGCCACAGTGTAGGGGCACACCAGTTGAGGTGCGCTGTGAGTAAGGTGAGAAGGAGCATGTACCACCAAGAGTGCCTTGTGGCCTAGTGGCAGGGTCTGTGGACAGGAAGAGGAGGAGAAGCACCACAATGAGTCGGACAAGGAGGAGACAAGCTCTGGTGCTTCTCTAAGAAAGATAATGTGGTTGGTTTCCATGTTTTCCAGAACAAAACTCCTCCTTCAGGGTTGAGTCCAGTCTAAGTTAGTCACAAGTTAGATACCATGGGAACATACCCTCCAACATTTCTCTGCTGAAAATAAAGACTTCTCTAGTCTTTGCTAAATTAGTATCTTGAAACTGAAATTTATTTATGAGTTGTAGCAACAAAATAAACCTGTTCAGCAGTGTAAGATTGCACTAAGAATTTTTCAACCATTTCTGTATGATATTTCACTCTCAGTTCAGAAGAATAAGAGTGTCCAGTATACTGAACAGAAGAAGAAATGAGAACATTTTGCATTTGACTATGAAGTATAATTGAAACAGGAACAAGCTCCCGTTGCTCAGTCCCAGCTCCTGCCAACCTAGCAGTTCGAAAGGACGTCAAAGTGCAAGTAGATAAATAGGTACCACTCTGGCGGGAAGGTAAATGGCATTTCCATGTGCTGCTCTGGTTTCACCAGAAGCAGCTTAGTCATGCTGGCCACATAACCTGGAAGCTGTCTGCGGACAAATGTCAGCTCCCTTGGCCAGTAAAGCGAGATGAGCACACAACCCCAGAGTCGTCAGGGATACCTTTACCTTTTATGAAGTATAATTGAAACAGTAATATTAAGATGCAGATTACATAATGGCTTACCAGTGTTGTGCCCAGTGCTTTTTTTCCTAAAAAAAATGTTTAGGGGTACTCTCATTTTCGTACTCATATTGAAATACTGCCCCTCAGTGAGGCCAAACTTAGATTCACAAAATGTTTCGGGGCATGTGCACCCCTGCGCCCCCCCAAAAAACACTGGGGACATTCCATTTCATAATGATAATTTTACCATTTGTACCCCACACTGGGAGGTTTTCAACATATATAAAAACATAATAAAACATTAAACATTTAAAAAAGCTTCCCTATACATGATTGCCTTCAGACGGCTCAGGGGTCGGATAACGCCATACCCTCCAACACTTCTCCGATGAAAATAGGGACATCCTAAGGAAAAGTGGGACATTCTGAGATCATATCAGAAACCAGGATGCCTTCTCTAAATCAGACACGTCACTGGAAAATTGGGTCACTTGGAGGGTCTGTGGGAATTAATGTAGAATGAGTAAAGTCCCATTTATTTAAATTTGAACTCATTTCAACAAACGTGGACTGGATTCACTCCAACGGAAGGATAGTCCTACAGTCTCTCTGGCTGTTCAGATGCTTCCTTTGACTCTGCATTCAGTGTGTTCCCACCATTGATTTGAGAAGCAGTGCACACAAGGCATTGCCACAATTCATATCTATATTTTATTATCTATCCTTTTGGTTCTTATAAAATATTGTGTTTTGATGTGTCCCCCCAAAAAACTCCCCAACTTTCATCCATATTGAGATAAAGAGCCATAAAATGCATTTAATTAAACTAGTCATGTGTACGCAGCAACCCCCCCCCCACACATATATACACACCACCCACTGAAAATGGTTTATAGTCAAGGAAGAGCAAGCAAAGTCAGACTTGCTTATTTCCCCGCAAGTGTTCTAATGGTATCCTTAGCAACGGCAAATTTTTATACCTGCCATTCACTCTTTCCTGAATGATTGTGTCATTATGATTAGATCAGAATCTGGGCTTAAAAAAATTTTATTTAAGAGCATGATAACACCAACTGCTGTATCAGATGCTTGATGAAAAGCATTGTCTGGTGAGAATCTAATAATATTTGATAGATATGAGCCAGCAAAAATCAGAAGAGATAATATTAGGCTCGTGACAGCTGGTTAGAAATGTGCAGCTGTTAAAAATAAACTTCCCTTCTGAAATTATCACCACCCAGATCATGTGAGCTGGCACTAAGTGCAGATGATTCAGTCTGCCCAGGGTCTCCGCGGTCAAGGCTCAGAGTCAATTCAGAATGCCAGTTTATACGAAAGGGCAGGGTGGTGACTGGCCTTCAAAATGCATGTGTGCTCACACTGCCAAGAGTCTTGTTAAGTTCCTTTGTAGGAGAGAAAAAAGCACACTGTTCATTTCAATCACTTTCACCTTAGTCACTTTCAAGGAATTGTTGGGCAAGATCTGGCCTCTCTGATTCAATTAAAGTCCTGAAAATCTGTGCTTTCATTTTAAAGATATGTTGGGAGCTGATGATTAAAGAGGAACACCTGAATGCAGGCACAGTTAAAGTACCAGTATATCCTGCCAGCTGAGATTTCACTGCTTACATCTGAAAAAGTAGGCTTTATTCTTGATAAATACATCAGCGGGCTTTAAGGCACCACTTAACTCCTCTACCCCCATTAAGGTAGTCCAATTTATGTAGCCCCAAAGCTATTAATAAACCAACTATAAGTACAATTGAGCACCTTCTACCCGCCTGTGACTATTTCAGTGTTATGCAGAGATGCTGAATACAAAAAGTACATCTCTTGCTGCTTAGATAGTTACTGATGCACTGCCAAAGAGCAGTGATCTGCACTGGCATCTGGTGTGGGCAATTTCTGCCCTGTGGAGTTCTGATTATTATTTAACAAAGGTGGGGGAGCACTCTAGTCTGAAACGATATTGTTGTACATGACCCCAATCTCTGAGAGATGCGAGACGCCATGGGTTCTAGGTGCTCACGCAGGGTCTGTATTTCCTTTTGGAAATGAGGCACAGCAGAGGCTGTGGTGTCTTTAGGATAAATGGTTTATTTACACACATATATATACAACCTGAGCCTACGATGGAGAGTTCACAGCCTCAACACCTCAAAGGGGTCTTGTTTCTCCCATAGCTGAAGCCTCTGATTCAAAGAGAAATCCACCATTGCTCCGTCTCTTTGCCTTCTGCTTGCTGCTTTCCTGCCCAGTGCCATCACTACTTCCAGCTCATATACCGCTAACTCCTAACCTCCCTACTCTAAACTCTGGCTTTGTCTGTTTATTTGATGCTTTGGTATTGACCCATCACCCCAAGACTTATCACCTCAAGAGGAAACTAGTCTGGCTTAGTTAGCTTTTAACACTTGCTAAATTGAGTGATTAAAGTAGTCTGTCACACAGCTTAACACCCCAAGGCTTGATTAAATTCTAACACTTACTAAATCCAGGGATTATAGGAGCCTAGCACCCACAAACTCATAACATTATTTATACAAATGTGGATGAGAGCTTCTCTGGGCAATAAGTGGCATTGCTGCCAGTTCCCTTCTTGTGGGCAATGAAACTGCTGGGCTGATGGTGCATCTCTTTCTCATTCTCTCAGAGTTTCCTCTTTTCTTTGTTCCGCTGAGCTCCTTGTGGAATAGATAGGCAGCCTATAGATCTTGGAGTTATCCCTGCCATCTGTACACCTGTAACCTCAGCAAAATGCTTACACAAGTCCCTAGTTGCACACTGAATCTTGTGGTTTGATTTTCATTTTACTTCTTTTAGCTGGTCTGCTGTCCCAATCCCTTTTTAAACATATCAAATTGTGGTCCATGCTTGTAAAAGCCACATGAAATAAGAGGATGTGAATAGCATAAGGTGGTGTGCTGAGGAAATTATTGCACACTTCCTTTCAAAGTCAACATTCTTCATGGTAAGCTGACTTAGAAAGAGGCCATTTCCTGAAGGCAAAACACATTTATACAGTACTGCAGACCAACAGACTTCTGGGGATTAGATACGTACATAGCATTAAACACTCATATTGATTGATTGTCCCCAAGCCCTCAAGTCCAAATGCGGCACACCGCAATCAAATACAAGAACATGGAAACATACTTACCTAAAACTGCATCACATATTTTGTCTTTATTTATAAGCGTCTTAGAGTGTAGACCACTGTGTACTGGAAACAAAAGAGGTGCACAGTTTGAAAACATGGACGTCTTCAGGTGTTGAGCATCTGAAACCAAAAAGCACTCCTAGCTGTTTATTATGCAGTTAGCAGCATTGCTTCTCAGCTCCGACCATTTCTGTTCACAGTGCGGTCTAGGCACACCTGGGCATCCTGTTCCTCGTCTTGGTCCTGCTAACCATCAAGCTCCTCCAACTTGGGCCATTCAGTCTGACCAGTAATGGACTGAGCCAGCACAGCAAGAAATGCTTTCATCCCTGGTTAGTACTTCCTATCTCTTTGTGCATGGTTAGGCCTCGGCCTCCCAAAAGTTGCCGTCTACAATGGAGCCTTCATTATCTCTTAGATTTAAGAACGTAAGAAGAGCCTGCTGGGTCAGACGAATGGCATCTATCTAATCCGGCATTCTGCTCTCCTAGTGGTCAACCCGATGTTTGTGGCATCTGCATAGAAGGCATGTATAGAGAGCACGGGACCCACACCCTACATGTTCCTGCATGTGATGGCCCTGTAGACTCCACCCCCAGCTTTCTTGCATTTTGCTGGAAGTTCTGAAGGAGGCTTCTAAACATGAACACGCTTACATATCTCCCCACAACTAGGAACCTTCCAGTATCTGGGGCCCTGATCACAAAGAGGATCCTATGTGCTCTCAGCCAATCAGACTAATAGTTCCTTCCTGCTCAGCCCCAGAAGGTTTTGGCTGGCATGCACAACCCCACACATAAAGTGCTCTATCACATCCTGTCTTCTTTGCATGCCTGCAGAGCACGTACGTGGAAGCAGTTTGAGACTTTTAAAACATAAGACTTCCCCCAAAGAGTCAGTTATGAGGGGAAATAACACTTGCCAAATATACCTTAAGCAGCATGTAGAGGACTCCAAATATGTTTTAGTAGAAGCTAACAAAGAAAGAAAATACTTTCTGCGTTTAGGGTGAAACTTTCAAAATTCTAGCGGAAGCAGAGTGTGTAATGGGGTGAGCTCTATTGCATAAAATAATAATTGCCCATTTTGAAAACTTCATGTATTCATTGATGCCCATGATGAGGTCTCTTTATTTTATTGAATCAGTGTCATGCAAAAATTTCACCTCACAGAGAGATCTTCTTTCCATGAGGAAGCATGCATAGAGATAAATTTCTTCACGACTTATCTCACGTAAGCCTGCATTTAAATAGAAGAAAGTGATTATTCTTTCTTTCGTGTGAGTGTCAAAAGATAACAGTTTGTGTTCTGGTTGCTTTCATGTTCAACCACACCACAGGTAGCCATAAAGAGTTATCTCTAGTACTTTGTCCAAAAGATTCTGCTTCCAACATGGGCCTTGGAAACTTTAATGAAATTGGTTTCTTTCTTTCTTTCTGTTTCCCCACTCCCAAACAGGCTGTGATAAAAGAAGATTCTAGAAGCATGGATAGACGGAAAGAGTTATTTCCTAGCTCAACGTCAGAGCCTCAACTGAACTTCAACTCAATAGATTCCGCTCACATCGCCTTGATCACAATATACACAGCGGTGTTTATCGGAGGTGTGTGTGGAGTCATCAAAATGTCCTTTTTGCTACTGAAAATGAATGCTTTATCAGTGACTACAACAGCCATCATAAACTTAGTGGTAGTCCACAGTCTCTTCCTTGTGACTGTGCCGTTTCGCGTGTATTACTACGCCACCAAAAAATGGATCTTTGGAACGCCCTTTTGCAAAGTTGTGAGCGGAATGCTACACTTCCACATGTACCTCACTTTCCTGTTCTATATGATTTTCTTGGTAATCAGGTGCCTTATCTTCTTTCAGTGGAAGGACAAAGTGGAATTCTATAGGAATTTGCATGCTGTGGCAACCAGCATAGCTGTGTGGGTTCTGGCTATTGTTATTGTGGTGCCAGTACTATTTTGCTGGTATGGGAAAACGGGGGTTTATGCAAATGTGACGTGTTTTGAATTCCAGCAGGAGTTCAGCAGTGCCCCAGTGAAAGCAGTCAACTACATTGTAATTGCTGTAATGGTTGCAATAATTTGCACCCTCTTGGGCTTACAAGTGTTCATGATTCGAAAGGTGGTGAAAACCCTTTCAGGATCCCTTTGGTCATATCAAGAGTTTCAGGCGCAGCTGAAAAGCTTGTTCTTTATAGGGATCTTAATGTTTTGCTTCCTCCCTAGTCACTTTTTCCGGATTTATTTCATTCAGCATGCGGATGACAAGCGACTGAATTCTGTCAATGAAATCTGCCTGAGCATAACTGCCATCAGCTGCCTTGATTTGTTTTTGTTTGTGATAACTGGAAGTAAAACCCTGAGGCAAAAAATCAGTGGACTTTCATGCTGCTGAAACTTTGCATTCGTATGTAAGAAAGTCTTGGCGACAAGGTCAGCTGGGTAGGTGAAAGATATATGACTTAAAGTTTCTCAGAATAAAAATTTATACATTCTGGGTTGCATCTAATGGCTATGTAAGCAGAAGGCAGGTTGTAAACCCAGTCCACCCTGCCAACCACCGGCCTGGCTCCCTAACGCTCCCTGTATCCCTGCGAAGTCTCTTCAGAGAGTCACAGATTCCCTTAACAGTGTCACACAGTCTCTTTCTCTCGGTCCACTGCAGTTTTGTGTGAGAGTCCACTCTGCTCAGGACTAGGGAAGGAAGGATCTGTCCATTTTGGTTCTCTCTGTTTCTCATTTTACTAGTCCTTAATTCAGTTCGTCACATTTTGAAGCGGCTTGCATTTGGTCTTTTTAGATTCTCATGAAATTTCACAAGCGTTTTACTGTAGATTCCCCCAAACATATATTTAGGTGAGGTTTTTTTTACTAATGTACACATCGTTGCAAGTAATGTCCCCGAATGTGGTGCTTTTAAAAATGTTGTTTTCACTAATATCTACATTTCTATGCAAACCTCCCTCTAATATATGCATTTTTGTAAAGACTGGTTGCAGAACTGAATCACAAAATTCTGATAAGTATGAATTTCAAAGGGGAGTTGTGTTTCAGTTTGCATATTATTTCGGGAAGTGTTTTTTAAAATACACACTGAATCAAATTTCTCCTCCAACCCTATTCAAGACCCCTTCCCAACACTCTGGAGGTGCTTTGGGGCGGGGGGCAGAAGGTGGAAGGAAAGATTAGTTGCACAAGCTACCTTCCAATTGTGCCATCAGATACAGAGCCAGGGGTCAGCAACCTTTTTCAGCTGTGGGCCGGTCCACTGCCCCTCAGACCATGTGGTGGGCTGGACTATTGAAAAGAAAATATGAACAAATTCCTATGCCCCACAAATAACCCAGAGATGCATTTTAAATAAAAGCACACATTCTACTCATGTAAAAACACCAGACAGGCCCCACAAATAACCCAGAGAGGCATTTTAAATAAAAGCACACATTCTACTTATGTAAAAACACGCTGAATCCCGGACCGTCGTGGGCTGGATTTAGAAGGCGATTGGGCCGGATCCATCCCACGGGCCTTAGTTTGCCTACCCCTGTACAAAGCCATGAAGTCTATGTAGGAGAAACTGTGGAGAACTCTAAGTGTGCATCTGACTACATTAAATGGATCTTGCACAGCAGTTATGGCAACTGCATCACAGCAAGAGATTTTAGTGCCATTCCTATATTTAAGATAAAACCTTATTGCAAATAAAAACGTATCAGTGAAGGAAAAATAACAACATGAAAACATTTAAAGTCTCCGGTGTTTAATCTGCCTATATTCTTGTTGATCACAAACACCTCTGGCAATGCCAAGAATTTATGGGCAAAGACCGGGGCTTAGCTTAGTGAGCTACGCAGGATTGTGGCTGATCTGGTGTCAGGTCTTCTTTAAGCAAAGAATGAATTAGCCCTGTGCAAAATCAGCACCTGAAACTGTCCAACAAGTTGAAGTTTCTACGTCAGCCTCACCCAACCTGGTGTCTTCCCGAAGTTTTGGACCAAAATTCCCACCCAGCATGCTCTTGTGGTAGAGGGTACCAGGGTGGCGAACGCTGCTCTAGGCCAGGGAGGGGGACCCATGGGTCTCCAGATGTTTCTAGACTATAACTCCTATCATGTCTGGCCATTGACCATGTTCACTGGGGCTAATGGGAGTTGGAGCAACATCTGGAGGGCGACACATTCCCTGTCCTTCAACTAGACAAGCACCTAGCCACCTGTCCTCCCCTAGTCAAGAGAGCAGTATTTTGTTGCCTGCCTGGTACCCTTCAGTTTGCAGCTCAAGTGTCCCCTACCAGCAAAAGCATCTGATTGGCCACTATGAGAGAAGGATGCTAGGCTAGATCGGCCGCTGGTCTGATCCAGCGGATTCTTGTGTTCGTAAATGTTTCACCAAAAATTAGAGGGGTTGAATTTTTAGGGGCTTGAGCACTGAAAGGTATAGTCTTCCCTCTTCTGTGTGGAGTCATCATCTTTGATATTATGGGGTGGCGGTGGGGGGACAATGACAAATGTTTCACGAATCATGCCCATTTCATCAGATCATAGAATTGTAAGTTGGAAGGGACCAAGTGTAATTAAACTTGTAATTAGCTGCATGTACATTCTCCTTGTGATCCTGTTGTTTAATTTTATAAAAGTCAGACCCATCCTACTTTTGTGATTGTAATTTGTTTTCAGCTGCTTTTAATGTTATATTCAAAATGGCTGTAACACTTAGGGTGAGGGCGGGTAATAAATTAAATTAAAAACAATAATTAGCTCCTTGAACACAGTGCTTTTTGGGCCTCTGGTAGTCTGGATCTTTTCAGCTTATTAGTTTGTTCACATGATCAGGCAGGAAAACCCTACTTTGCACATTCCAAAAAACATTGCATCAAGGTTGGGTCAGAATGAAAATAAATAAGTGGGATGAACTCACCTAAAAATGCTGGCACTTCATTTGGCCAGCTGATCCCCGGTGGGTGGGGAACAGCCATGGGTGCTGCTGTCCATGGCCCTGACTTGGTATGGTCCTGACAGGGAGAGCTGTGCTAGGTTGATAAACATTCCATCCTGTATCTTTTAAGACCACTTTCACAAGTGATACTATTTTAATTTCTGGCTCCTACACAATGGCATTCCCTCCGTTTGCATTAGGATTCTCCAAACATTTCCCTGCATGTAGAAATATCACACATATGGTTTATAATGTAGGGGACAGAGGGTTGGCCAAAGACATTTGGCTTCCTGAGACAAGATGGTCCATGTTCAGGAGTTGGGTTGACTGGACTGGCCGTTGAATCCTATTTCAGCTTTCGTGACGGGGCTACGTCATCCGCCACACCCAAGGAAGCAGGCTAGCTTGAGGGTATCTGTGGCAAGGCATGTGAGGCAGGTGACCCACTCTGCTTCACGGAAGGGCTACCATGCTGTCACCTGGTCGGACACCATCTTGTGGTTCTCCACTCATATTCTTCCTGGCTTGCACTGTTGCCACAAGAACAAGTAGAAGAATGAACATTTTCATTTTTCAGTGGATTTGGCTGGGTCTGTACAACCGTTGTTGTTCATGATGAGGCACGGTGCCATCATTTGAAACTCAGGCAGATCTGTGGGCCGGAAGATATGAATCAGGACAGAAGCAACACTTGTCAATCCAAAGAGAATGTGATACGTTTATCTTGCCACAGAGCTGGATGGTAGCTGGAGGTTTAATTCAGCCTTTGAGGCTTAAGGGTCCCATCAGACCTTCTCTATTACCCAGAAATAAAACAACATGGTGACCTTGAGATGCTGTTTGACTCTATTACCCAGAAACAAAACAACATGGTGACCACTGAGATGCAGCAAGAATTTTGATGGCTCAGAAATGGAAGCAAGAGGAGCTGCCTACACTACATGAATGGAGAATGAAGATGATGGACTATGCAGAACTTGATAGATTGACTGGAAGGATCCGAGACTGGCGAGACCAAAGATTTATAGAAGATTGGGAAAAATTTAAAGAATATATGCATAAACTAAGTGATAATCAAATAACGCTTGTAAGCTTAAATGAAGCTCTGTAAAAAGAAATGTTAGAATTGGAGTAAAGCAAGGCTTCAGTTTTAAGAATAATTGTAGTAAGACCTTAGAAATGTGTATGAAACTTAAAGTGGAAGGAGTATCAGGCAGGATGAGGGAAGTCAAAAAAAGAGAGTGGATATCATAAAAAAGAAGTATGATTTGTATAATTTTGTATTGGAAAAACTGAATAAAAATGATTTATATATATAAAAAAAGAGATGCTGTTTGACTCCAACTCCCATCAACTCCAGCCAGCATGGCCAATGCTCGGGGTGATGGGCGCTGGTGTCCAACAACATGGGAAAGATCACAAATTTCTACTCCCTGGCATAGTCCATGATCTCAAGGACCCTCCTGCCCCAATACGAGCCAATTTCTCATACTTAAGTTGAAATATAGGCTAAAGTCCTGTTAATCCCCACCTCCCCTACATGAAACAGCAACAAGTCCTGTCAGAACTCTCCTTCCTTTGACACTCCTGGCTTACAAAACTAGGTTTCTACTTCTCTAAAACCCAGCTACTTCTTGTAAATAAGAGAGAACTTGTGACAGCTTTACTTCCGTCTGAGACATTTTGCCCTGATGACTGATTTGCCCCCAGTGGCCAGGTTAGGGCCGGCCCTCCCACCGGTCAACACTCGTGAGCTCCTGCACAGCTGGCAATGGAGGAAGAGCTTCGGTAGGCATGTGTGCGAGGGAGCCAAGAGGTGACTGGAGAGGAGCCTGTCTGCCAGCAGACAGTCTTCTGGCCAAGGTGCCACAGGGAGCTCCAGAAAGGAGAATTAGCAACATTCCCCCACATTCTCAAAGGCAGTTGCACAAGGCCTGTTTCCTATCAGTGGTTGGAAATGAACCTGCCCTGGTTCTGCAGAAAGGAGCAGGGCCGGCCAGCCCATGAGGTGGACTGGGCCAACCACCTCAAATGGTGGAATCCTGCAAGCAAGATCCCTGTGGACAACCCACCTACCCTTTCCACTACTGCCAGAAAAGCCCTGGTGGCAACTTCTGGCAAGATCTCATGACAGCTCCACAAGGTCTCATGAGATCTTTCCAGAAGCTGTTGCCGCAGCGCAACTCCAGTAAGCGAGGGTTTGGTGGAGGAGCAATGGCGGGGCAGCATCTTCCCGTTTCACCTCAGGTGGTGAAACGGGACGGGTTCCTCCTGGAAAAGAGGAACGGGAGGGCTAAATGCCAGACCTCATGGGCTCCAAGCCATGCACATTTACTCTGAAGTAAAGAGCCACTGGGTTCAGAGGGGGCTTGTTCCCGCATCAGTGAGGTCACCATAACAGCTCACAAGCCCATTCAGTCACTTGCAAAGAAGTAAGCCCCATTGAGGTCGGCAGCTCTTTACTTTTGAGGAAAAGGGCTTGCAGACTGCTATCCTGCATGCACTTACAGGATGGTGACACCCCATGTAAGTGAGGGCAAGGAAGAGGCAAGGCAAAAAGCTAGCAAAAGAACCACAAGAAGAGTGGTCAAGAAGCCAAAACAGAAAAAGGCCTGCTCTGCTTTGTCCTTCTAACTATCTATGAGTTGAGGGAGGGGCCTCACCCATTTGACATCTCTCACAGAGCCCCCTTCCTTTGTTTCATTTAATGGCCCATCACCCAGGCGATCATCTCAAAACAGGAGCCTATCCTAGCTTTTATTTTATCACTTTCTGGATCCAGGGGTGAGAAGGCCTCTCATGCTGCCTTCTTCCTCCCCCACAAACTCATAACATTACCTTAGGATGAGTCTTTTAAAGGTCTTCCCATGAAAAGTTAAACCATTATTCTGTAGACAGATTTATTGCTGGAGGAAAAGGCCTGAACTATCTTCTCTGTGATGCAGAAATTGTCTCCACTAATTCCATAATGCCAAGGGAATATAGCTAAATGTGATAGTTCAGAAGAAAAGCCACTCTTTTATATCCTTGAATCGCACATTTGTGTAGTTTCTCCTAACAGAAAAGTCATTAAGTTTAGCCCAGCAAATCATTTGATTTAGATTACTCTCCAGGCTATTATTCAAACAGCAGTTGTGTTCTTTCTTAAGGTCACCGTACAGTCACCAAGGCAACAACATTTCCCCAGATTCTGTTATGCTGGGTGCATTTTTATAGGCATAACTTCCCCATAACAAAGTTCACTCCATAAAAAGCCCCCCCCCAAAAAAAGGAGAAATAAAGATTGACTGGGAGTGGCAAACTTTTGAAATGTGCGGTAAGCCATTTAGATCGCCTTGGAAGGAAGTAATGGGGAAATAACCCTGAATATGGCAAAGAACACACCCACACCCACACCCTGTGAAGCAAGATATGTGAAGAGACAGTGGGGGTGTTTTTTCCTCCTTCATCCTAGCCTTTAAAGAGAGAGTAAGTGGAGCCCATTGATCTCAAGCCCTTCAAATGGCTCCTCCGGGTGACCTGTTTACTGAATATTTCCTTCCAAAGTGCAGTTCATTAGAGCAGCTTTTTCTCTCCTTCCTTAAGTGGCCAAATTAAAGCCATCAAGAATTTTTCCCTGAGCAGCAGGGCTGGCCCACCCATGAGGCAATGTGAGGATTCATTGGGGGGATCCACTGACAGGATCCACTGGATCCAGTGCCGGATTTACGTATAAGCTAAACATGCTATAGCTTAGGGCCCCACTCTCTTGCCCCCCCCCCAATTCACTATTAATATACTTCTTCTTAATTGTATGTCAGTTCAACAATTACAGTGGTACCTCGGGTTACATACGCTTCAGGTTACAGACTCCGCTAACCCAGAAATATTACCTCAGGTTAAGAACTTTGCTTCAGGATGAGAACAGAAATCGAGCGGCGCAGCGCAGCGGTAGCGGGAGGCTCCTTTAGCTAAAGTGGTGCTCCAGGTTAAGAACAGTTTCAGGTTAAGAATGGACCTCCGAAACGAATTAAGTACTTAACCCGAGGTACCACTGTACTTTGATAAAATAGATACTTACTTTGTTATGTGCAAATGGCTTTAGATACCTATTAGGTCCGTAAATTTACCATATAGCATATATTCAACACAAAAAAACAGTGACAATTTGTTGTTGACAAATGACAGATGGACATATAAAGGGTTCCATTACCTTCAGTAGCTTAGGGCCTCATCAAACCTAAATCCGGCCCTGGTTGCATCCTCAGCAGCCCCCTCCATGCTGTCTCCACAGCGGTCTCTTGATGAATAGGGGCCACTGCTCATCTCCTTCCAACCCCCAGGGAGAAAATAATGGGAGGGTGCCTTCTGGGTTCTCCTGGGGTCTCCACTCACCCGACATGATTCGGAGCAGGCCCAATTCCCCCATGACAGCCTTTGATTCCCAGTTCAACCATTGGGTAAGGTTGATTTGATTCCCTCCCTTGTTCCTGAAATAGATTTTCACTCTGCCCATCTTCACTGGGGGTGGGGGGCATTTTGTGGTTAGCCTCAGGTGGCAAAAGGTCTTGGGCCAGCCCAGCAGCTCTCTCGCGGCTCCTTGGTTTGGCGAGAGCCTTCATAGTCACCTCTCAGGTACCAGGTCCATCCGAGGTGCTGCATGTCCGTCAGCCAACTGAGCCCAGGCTGAGTGCAGGTCCTCCCCGACTCATTCCTGACCGTTGGCTTCTACCTGGATGTTCTTTGGTGACCATAGCAACAGCCGTAACCGCCTGCACCTCCATCTCCCATCCTTCCTGAAGGTTCATCTCGCTCTGTGGAAGTGGTTTCCCTGGACCAGTTAACACAGTGTGTATAAGGACATGGCATGCTCATGGTGTCTGTGTGTATGGAAGTAAGATTTATGTGAATGCAGTGGACACCGTGTGTGTGTGTGTGTGTGTGTGTGTGTGTGCAGTTGCAATTACATTTATTTTTATTTTGTGTGGCCTTTAGTGTTGGGTCTTCTCAGCCTGAAGGACAAAGAGAGACACAGTCACAGGGCAAGGTTAGGAGATAGTTTGTTCCAACCATTAGCCACCTATTCCCAAGAAGATGCTTCAGAGGTGCACAGGACGACAGGGAAGTTTCATCCTAAAATTAATCCTGGGGAGTTGAGGTGAAGAAGTGCGATGCTTCATCCCTAAAATAAACATGGCAAAGAAGGTCAGATGAGCTTTAAGCCCTTGCTGTCCTTATCCAGATCTGACCTGCTTGACACTCAAAAACACTTCACTGAGGCCCAACAAAAATTTTTCAACCCTCCAGAACTAGAATGAATAAACAGTAACTGATGGGCATTGCTAAAGATGTGTGTTATGTACTCATATTATTGTATCTAGGATGAATACATGTTGGCTTTTGTCTGTCTGTGTGTATCAGAATTAGTAATGTTGTTCCGTGGGCACTGAACGCATTGTGTTCTGCAAGCCAGTTGCAGAAGTGGAAAGTCACACAATGTTCTGTCAACATCATTTCCCCAAGAAAATAATGTGAGCTTAATAATGGGATTAATTTATATTGTTGGTTTGAATCAAGTCTTTAAAAATGACAAGGTATATGTGAGATGACTTCAGGTTTTTTAAATCAGTGATTTGTGGAAATAGACTAGCAAATCCTTGTTATGCTGTGGATCTCAAATTTCATTGTGGGAATTCCTGCAGTTATTTTTATGCTATCTAACCCCTCTACTGGTGTAGAAAAGATCGATCCCAGCAGAATAGATGCTTTCAAATAAATATATTGAGAACTTTGGTGCCCACCTAATGTTTTGGAAGTTTAGAGTTGTTGCTAACTCTGTGGAGATTGAGCTAATGGCAAATAATCTGTCACAGGCAGTAGAATAACCAGTCTTAACACTGAGAATGCCATAACTTAATTTACTGCTTCACATATCTAATGAAGACGACTGTAGTCTGTGAAATCTTTTGCCACAGTAAATTTCTTTAGGGTGCTACAAGATTCTTCGTTCTTTTTTGCTTCCCCCCTCAATGTTTTAATGAAAGACAAGGGCTGGAGATAGATTAAGGGAGCTGCAGTTGAAGACATCATTTCCCTTGTTATGAACACTCAAGGTGGTACTCAACCAATTTTTACTTGAAGTCAGCGGCGTAGCGTGGGTTGTCAGCACCTGGGGCAAGGCAAGTAATTTGCGCCCCCTAACCCGGGGCAAGGCAAGTAATTTGTGCCCCCTAACCCCTAACCTGCCGCCGCTGCCAGCTTCTTCTTGCTGCTGCCTGGTCTGGTCTGGTGTGGTTCTCTCCCGCGCTCAACGCTGCGCTGGGCGGCCGCTGCACTGTCCCTCCCCCAGATAGTCCCTCGCTCTCTCTCCGCACCGCACGCCTGGCACCCACCCCCTCCACAGTGGGCGGCGACCCGGCGGCTCGGATCGGATTCGCACAGCCAGCACTGCAGTGAGAGTGAGTGAGCCAGGTAGGGGCAGAAAGCTGTGAGTGCGAGCGCGCCCTCCCCAGATGTTGCGCCCGGTGCGGCTGGCCCCCCCTGCACCCCCCACGCTACGCCACTGCTTGGAGTATATTAATGACTCTTAGTCGTGTTCATTAATTTCAGTGGGCCTGCTCTGAGAAAAACTTAGGTGAAATACCGCCCTCATGTTTATTTTATTTTTGTCAATTCGAAAATCTGAAAATTTTATTTTTCAATAGCTGGATGGGGGCATGCCCTATGGAAAATAATGAAAACGCCCTAAAATATGAAATGCACTAAGGGATGAACTGCTGTGTTTTCACTAACCCAGGAAACTGGGGGAATTGATATTTAATGCCCAAATGTTCACATTGTCTGGGTTTGCTGCTGCATAGAGCCGTAAATAAAAAATTAAGCCACATTAAAATGAACTCCAATTTATGTTGACATTTTTTTTGCAAGTGTGTTAACAGGTTGCAATGGACATGAATAACTGAGGCTCATTAATTTCAGTGGGAATACTCTGAGTGGGATTTAGTTATAATCCAATATCTTTCTCAATCAGCTGTTTGTTACATTTACACAATTATAGGGAATAAGATGGCAAGCAAGAAGAAGGAAGTTCAGCTACAGGTATAGATTTTGGCTTTTACCTTAATTATTCAGCTGCTTGCTGGAACACCCAGCACTTTAAAGCTGACAGAACTCTACGTTTGCTTTACTTTAGGCAGTAATACTTACTCAAGAACAATGGGAAGAAATGTTGCTGAAGAAAGGTCTAACAGGTACAATTCCCCCCTTTTCTCTTATATATTAAAGTGTGTGTGTGCAAGCATGTACGCACCAGTGTTTAATTGCGTGCACCCACTGCAGTGCATTTACTTTGTAACTCCTTTACTGGATGTTGTGTCCTCACAAAAATAAATTCCTGTATGATTTTAACTTTTCAGAACTTATATCTTGTAAGTAGTCCAAAAATATGAAGTGAAATAAAGTGTGGAAATATAGGCTGTTAGATCTTTAAAATATGCCCTGGCAAATCACTTCCAAAATTTCCCTCTTCCCCCAGAATAGGAAAAGATCACACATTTGGTAAGTTAAAACTTGGTTTACTTACTAACTCTCCAAAGGTCGTGTTCATATGCTTTTCCATACATCAGTCAGAAAAGTGGCACAGGCAGTAAAACTTAGTTATAAAGTGGTAAAAGTTTCTGTACAATTGGTGTAGGAACTTAAGAGTGGCTAGTGAGAGCCATGCGGTTGAGCTGGAGCAATCGCCTCAAACCTCTTCACATACTGAGCTGCTCAGGTAGACTGGGGCCGAACAACAGGCTTTATTATCTATTTCCTCCCAAAGTAAGGAGAAGTGACATAGCCAAGCCTGGAAGAACAGTTTACTCTATGGTATTAACTTCTTAATACATTAATTAGACTTAAGCATGTTGGTTATAAGAGGCTAGTTATCCCACAAATATTCCAGTGATTCTAGGGGCATTTTTTTTTTTAAATGGGCACCTTAAATGCAAAGAAGTTACACTTACTGTCACATCTAGTCTGACTACCAAGCATAGAAGCACAGAAAGCCAATGTCTGATTTGCAGGCTACAGAGCTCTTGATTTGAACCCTAGTGGCACCTGACATCTGTGTACTGTAAAATCAGACTACAAAGGCATACATTTTTTGAGTTTTCTGATTTTCATTAAATATGTTTAATAACAACAACAACAACAACAACAATAGTAATAATAATATCTTTATTATTTATACCCTGCCCATCTGGCTGGGTTTACCCAGCCACTCTGGGTTGCTCCCAACAGAACACTAAAAACTTCCCTAAACAGGGCTGCCTTCAGACGTCTTCTAAAAGTCAGATAGTTGTTTATTTCCTTCACATTTGACAGGAGGGCATTCCACAGGGTGGGCGCCACCACCGAGAAGGCCCTCTGCCTGGTTCCCTGTAACTTCGCTTCTCGCAGTGAGGGAACCGCCAGAAGGCCCTCGGCGCTGGACTTCAGTGCAGTGGCGGAGGAAGAGGAGTGCGGGGAGAGCGCAACATCCCCGGCAGCACGATCCTGGTAGGGTGCCATCGGAGGTGCTCCCCCGCCTGCACTGGGCGCCACGCCCCACAGGCTGTGTGCCACGCCCCCAGGTGGCATGCCACGCCCCCAGGATGCCCGCCACGCTGCCAGGACACGTGCCAGCCCCACCCCTGTCTGCTCTCCACCCCCCACCCCCCAGTGCAGGAGCATGAAGCTCTACCACTGCCTCAGTGTCTGGGCTGAACGATGGGGGTAGAGATGCTCCTTCAGGTATACTGGGCTGAGGCCATTTAGGGCTTTAAAGGTCAGCACCAACACTTTGAATTGTGCTCAGAAACGCACTGGGAGCCAATGTAGGTCTTTCAGTACCGGTATAATATGGTCACTGCGGCAACCTGGCAGTCACTGTGTTCACCTGTGCTGGGCCTGCGTCTATCACATATGGCAGGCTACTCTGCTGAAAACAAGTATTGGCATTCTGCCAGCTCTTGAAGACATGCCTAGACTTGGCCTTCTGGTCTTATTTTTAATTATTTTTAACTGTTTAAATTGTTATGCCTTTTAGCTGGCTTGTGTATATTTTAATTAAAGGGGTTTTAATGCTTTGATAAGACTGTCCCGTTGTGTATTTTAATTACGTATGAATTTTATAATTGATTTTATGCTTGTAAACTTAGAAGCCATTTTGGAATACAAGTGGTGTATAAATAAATTTATAGTAGTAACAGATGTAGTGAAACTTAAAACATGTGTTAATTCCTGGAATACGATTGCTTACTACTACTGATACACCATGCCTATTATTAATTTGTGATCTTTCACATAAAACCTGGTAAAAACATGGTTTCAATAGAGGGGCATGTCGCTGCCCCCAGATCAGAAAAATCGATATCACCCATTTGAAGTTACACATTTTATTTAGGCACTTTGTTGTGTGTTTTCCAGTAGTAGATGTATATCAGGCTTGGTGCGGACCTTGCAAAGCTGTCTTGAGCTTATTCAGAAAACTAAAAAATGAATATGGTGAAGATGATCTTCTGCATTTTGTGGTGGTAAGGATCCGGATATGAAGCCATCCAATACCAAACATTTTGGGGGAAGTATACTTTTGTGCTCTGTGATTAATTTCCTTATTGCAGTTTCAGCAAAACACTGAAGAATATATTCCAAATACAGTGGTACCTCAAATTAAGTACTTAATTCGTTCCGGAGGTCCGTTCTTAACCTGAAACTGTTCTTAACCTGAAGCACCACTTTAGCTAATGGGGCCTCCTGCTGCTGCCGTGCCGCTGGAGCACGATTTCTGTTCTCATCCTGAAGCAAAGTTCTTAACCTGAAGCACTATTTCTGGGTTAGCGGAGTCTGTAACCTGAAGCGTATGTAACCCGAGGTACCACTGTACACTGTCATTATTTTATTGCTAGGTTGACTGATTTCAGCTGCTGGAGAAATCCTGTAGTCACATATCAGGGTTGCCATACGTTCGGAATTTCCTGGACATATCCAGAATACTGCAGTTGGAAGCAGTGTCTGGGAGGAAATTGCCCCCCTCCCCAGTAAAAAATGTCCAGGAAAATTCAGACATATGGCAACCCATGTCAGCAGTGTCGTTTTTGGTAATTATCCTGAAAAATAGCCCCAAAACTTCTTCCTTCTTTTTTTTGCAAATTTGCCAAAAAAGCTCAACAACTACTTTTCTGGCCAGATTTTCACTGTTTGAAATATGGCAACATTATCACATATGAAAAGCTACTGCATAGTTACGAAAGAGGGGAGGAGTAACAGAATTATAATATATGAACCCTAGCGGGTGGCGCTGTGGTCTAAACCATTGAGCCTAGGACTTGCCGATCGGAAGGTCGGCAGTTCGAATCCCCGTGATGGGTGAGCTCCCATTGCTCGGTCCCAGTTCCTGCCCACCTAGCAGTTCAAAAGCACGTCAAAGTGCCGGTAGATAAATAGGTACCACTCCAGTGGGAAGGTAAATTGTGTTTCCGTGCGCTGCTCTGGTTTGCCAGAGTCATGCTGGCCACATGACCCGGAAGCTGTCTGCGGACAAATGTCGGCTCCCTCGGCCTATAGAGCGAGATGAGCGGACAACCCCAGAGTTGTCCGCGACTAGACCTAAAGGGGTACCTTTACCTTTTAGCCACCTTTAAGGTAAAAATACAAGAATTGGTGCAGATGTAGTTCATCTACAAATCGTATTGCAAAAAATAAAAATCAAGTCTTGGGAATACGTAACTTTCAGAAGGAGAGGGTATTCTGCCCTCAAATTTTAGAACACAAAATATTGTTTAACAGATCTTCACTGTTCATTTCAGAGAGTGTTCCACATCCCTAAAGACCAATGTTAAAGATTCTGGATTTTCCAAAATGTTGAAATACTGCTCCCACTGCTGGTTTGGGAAGTGCTGTACACCACATTCCGCATCTATCATGCCATTTCTTATTAAATACTGGGTTTTGATGTTTTTACCTGAAACCCACTTTGATCTGAATTGGGGAAAAGAACGACCAAGCTGTCTTTTAACCTGGTAATGTGTGCAGAGCTTTACACATTTTAATTTCCCATTGATTTCAGTGAAATATTAAGCAAGCATCTGCTTAACTCTTGCTTTCCCTTTAAAACTAATGGGATTTCAGAGTACTTACCTTTGGCTAGAAGAATGCTATTTATTTCCTTGCATTTGCATTTTTCAGTAGCACCATCTATAGTTGCATTAACGGTGAAGTCATGCAAACATTTGTTGTGAATGGGATCTAAACTGGAAACAAGGCAGGAAGCTATCAGCAGACTGCAAATCAAAATTCTCAGTGAGCCAGCCAGCAATACTCTACAGAGAATCTACAGTGGTACCTCTGGTTAAGAACTTAACTCATTCTGTAGGTCTGTTCTTAACCCATAACCATTCTTAACCTGAGGTACCACTCAGGGCCGTCTTAAGCATATCTGGCGCTGTGGTGTGAAGGTCTCTCTGGAGGAGGCGAGCAGCAGCTGGAGGGCAGCTCTTCGGGCGGGGAAGAGGCAGAGGCTGGACGTGGCGGCCCCCTGCTCAGCTGGCCACTTCGTGCCGCGGTGGCCACGGCAGGTGGAGGTTCTGGACGCGGCGCTGCTTCAGCGTGGCATGGCGGAGGCGGGCGAGGGCAGCGAGCTGATGCCAGGAAGTGCTGCGTCTAGCCTCTGCCTCTTCCCTGGTGCCCTCCAGAACTTGGCGCCCTGCTCCACTAGCCTCTTTGGGTAAGCCCCTGGTACCACTTTAGCTAATGGGGCCTCCTGCTGTCGCCACGCCACTGGCACACAATTGCTGTTCTCATCCTGAATTAAAGTTATTAACCCGAGGTACTACTTCCGGGTTAGCGGAGTCTGTAACCCGAAGTCTTTGTAATCCAAGGTGTTTGTAGCCCAAGGTACCACTGTATATGGGAATTGCTATAGCTTGGCTTGCAGGTGTTTTGAAAAATAATAATAATGTAGGTTATGTTTCTGTCCTTCACTTAAGGCAGAGGCTAACAGCATTCCAAGTCTGCTCCCCTTTAAAGATAAATGTGAACCCGCTTTTATCTTCTGTGTGGTAAGTACATGGTGAATGACCTTAGTTTTTGTTTTGCTGGTGACTAATTCTCAGTTAATTCTTCAGGTTGAAAAGAGGCGCATCACTGAAGTATGGACTTATATGAAATAGTTGACTATGGAGTTGGAACAACTGACAACAAACCAGTGATAGATGTCAAAATAAATAAAATTAAAAAATTGTCCGGTAGCACCTTAGAGACCAACAAAATTTGTTCTGGGTATAAGCTTTCGTGTGCATGCACACTTCTTCAGATAGAAGTCACCAGACCCCTATATATATAGTGGGAGGGTGGGCTGGGGTTTTTCTCAGAAGGGTAGTAGGAGATGGGTGATAGATGTGCCACACATAGAGATCAGTGTGTGCAGGAGCACATCTTTCTGCTAGGTCACAAAACATCAGGGGATTCAGAATACCCCAGGTCACACATATGCAGAGTATTCCATATGCCAATATGCTCAGGCCAGAGGCAGATTTAGGGGAGCACAGCCAGTTCGGTGGCACTGGGGACAGATCCATGGGTCAACAGAGGGGGCGTCAGAACTATGATGTAGAATGGCTTATTATTTGAACCATTGCCATTGAGAATCTCAAGCTTAGTGTGTAGACATCAGTGTTATCTCCAACTTCCTCTGAGCAGTCCTAAACAAAGCAGTTGTCAGATAAGAAACCAGTAAAGGTTCAGTGGTGTAGACATTTAATTGATCACATAAATCAAACGAAATATTTTGATCATTCGAAGCAAGTGCCTCCAATTGTTTGGAGCAGCAGATTTTTAAACAAACAAACAAACAAACAAAAACAAACAAACAAACAAACATTTTAATACAAAAATAATACAAGAACATAAAAACAACTGAAACTAACAGGCATGCATGAATCCCCTTGGTATACCAGCAGGTGCCACAAGAAGCATTTCCCTCTGTGATAGGAGAAAGTGGAATTCCTCATTGAAGGCTGAACCTCAGTTACCTTTCCTCCATTCTTTAAAGTTCCACATAAAACCGCCTCCCCCCTCTTTTTTTGCTCTGGAGTTTTCACCGCAAAAAACCCACTCCTTTAAGCTCAATCGGAGCAAACTCCAGTCCATGGAAAACCTGAATTAACGTTTGCACCGATTGAGCACTAAAGACTGGGTTTTTGCAGGGAAAGCTCCGAAAGGGGGGGGGTTAAAATGCTCGGACACAGACTGTTTAATCATGAACCTGTGCCTGAAAAGGGGGGGGGGGCAAAGAGTGTGGATAAGCCCTGAGATGGTCCCTGCCATCTTTTGGAACTGTGTGGTGATGCAGAGCTGGGAATTGGTGTCACAATGTTGTGATCATGAGGGCTGAGGGACTTCTCAATTTTCTTCCATCGCCTTCCACAGCTAAGACTCCCAGTGTTCCCACACCACTGACCCCCCCTCCAGTTTGTTTATGCAAATGGAATAAACAATTAATTATAATGTATATGTAGATTCATGCCATGCTAGTTGAGCTGAGTTCCCATGGAAATCATTGGGGCAAGTCATGATAACTTTTTACATTGATTCCATTAGGCTCAGCTGGAGCTTAACTAACCTTCGGTGCAATCCTATGCATTTTTACTCAGAAGTAAGTCACACTGAGGTCATTGGGACTTACTCCAAAGTAGGTGAACATAGGATTGCGGTCTTACAGTGCCATCTTGTGCAGGTCTCCTCAAAAATAAGTTCAATGAGACTCACTCACAGGCAAGTGAGTATAACACGCATTTGAAAGATGATGATCAATGCTGCTGATTTTTGTTAATTTTAATTATTTTAGATCATTGTGTTTATGGTGTTTTTGTGATATTTTGAGCAGACTTGGGTGGCTGTTCCCAAAAAGGTAGGATATAAAAAATAATTTTAAAGCAAAGATAAATACGTATAGGGTGATAACCAGAGTTAGTCATACTCAGAATAGACCCACTGAAATAACTGGACTTAAGTTATTTAGGTTTGAGTGTGACTAGCCTTGGATACCACTGATAGGATTGCAGCCATAGGCCTTCAGGTTGTTGGAAGCAAATAAAGCACATAAAACGAAAGGTTTGCACCTGGAAAATATTTGTTGTTGGAAACCAATGAAAACATACAAAACAAAACTATGAGATGTTGCTGAGCACTGTTTTATTTGCAGGATGGCAAGATGGTAGACATTGTGAGAGGCGCGAATGGACCTCTTCTGTGTAGAAAAGTCATAGAGATAGTAGAACGAGAGAGAAGAATTGTAGCAGGAGAAGTGGAAAGACCAGAGGTAACTCGGCCTTGACTCAGTATTGGCATATTTTATTAAGAAGTACGGTTGCCTTCTCTTCCTAATGCTCTGTGTTCTGCTTTATTGCTGATATGATTTTTATTCTTTGTACACATTCCTGTTTTCATTGGTTTGAAAGTGCTACCCTGAGTATATGTTCACCCTACACACTTACTGATTTCTTTCCCCTGTCAGACCATTTCTCTGTTGCAAACTGCTTTGGAAATGATGCAGAGAGTTTTGAAAATTAACTCCAATCCTAAGGGTGCAATTCGCTAGGAGTGCCCATTCATGGTGTCTAGGGCTGCCCCACACCATTAAAGCACATTTGAAACACATTCCCCGCACCCTCAAAGAATTCTGGGCCCTGCAGTTCCTTAAGGCTAACTGGGAAGTGTAACTCTTGTGAGGGGTAAACTAGGTGGGTGATGATCTACAATGGCTTATGATCTGTGGCACTTGCACATGACAATATCAGGTGGAGGCTGAAGTTAATCAGAACAATTCTAGGAAACGTAAATGGACACAGGCACCATTGGACACATATGAATGTGCAGTTGTGGGTGGCACCGTGGTCGAAACCACTGAGCCTAGGGCTTGCCAATCAGAAGGTCGGCAGTTCAAATCCCCACGACAGGGTGAGCTCCCGTTGCTCGGTCCCAGCTCCTGCCCACCTAGCACTTCGAAGGCACGTCAAAGTGCAAGTAGATAAATAGGTACCGCTCCGATGGGAAGGTAAATGGTGTTTCCGTGCACTGCTCTGGTTTGTCAAAAGCGGCTTAGTCATGCTGGCCACATGACCTGGAAACTGTTTCGGACAAATGCCAGCTCCCTCGGCCTATAGAGCAAGATGAGCAGCGCAACCCCAGAGTCATCCGCGACTGGATCTAACAGTCAGGGGCACCTTTACCTTTATTTCCATGGGTCTTGTTTGTGGGGCAGGGTTGCAGCAAATTTGGGGTTGCACAGATGCGCTGGCAGGGCCAGTCCAGCACTCCCACTGGTGCGTCGCACAGCCTGGACCTCCCACCCAGGTAAGCTGCAGCAATGCCCGTGTCAAGAGGGTGCCTCTGCAGCTCTGCGACACCCACCCTTTGCAACAGAGTCCTACGATGTTCAATGGAACGTAATCTCAGAAACGTGCGCACCATTTTAAGAACAGAAGTCCCTAGTGGTGCCGAGCGGTGCAGTCATAAACAAATCTACTCCAAATCACACCTCACCAAATTCAGTGGGACTTACTGCCTGTGAGTGGTTATAGGCAGGGATGGCTGGAACCCCTTGGGATTGGTGGCATAGGAAGGCAGGGAGCCCAATGGCAGGGAAGCAGATGGCGCCAGAGCCAATGACAGGCAGAGCCAATTTACTCTAGTTTTGTCACCATCTTCCCTCTCCTAAGTTCTACAAGGGGGGCCCTGAGACTAAGGAGCTGGAAGGCAGGGCCACACCCCAGAAAGTTGTAAGTAAAAAAGCAGGCAAGTTAGCTGCCGTGGGAGGCCCTGAATTCTGTCAGGATGGCATAATAGGGAGTGTGGGAGAGTAGCCTTTTCAGCCCATCCAGAAGACACCCCCTAAAACTACTAATAGGCCTAGGGATTGGGGGGAAGACAGTTACAATCCCCACCTTTTTTCCTTCATAGATCTAGTATCAGGGGTCGGGGTGGTATATTGAGGAAACACCACAGCAGGGAAGATTATCCCCTTCCTCCGAACTGCAATCCTGAACCAGTGCTCTCCTCCCCATCACCGGCTTTTATCCAATCAAAGCTGCCTTACCTTGCAGCTGATGGTATCTATCCATTGATGCTTTCTTGATGCTTTCTTTCCATCCATCCATCCATCCATCCATGCATCTGCCTATGGAGACTCTATATTGGTGATGTTTCATTTCTATACTGTTTGGAAACTTTCGAAAGAACTGTCTCACGATTATGTCCTTACCAAATATTATTTTGAAAAGTTGGTATGACCGTCATGTAACAGTAAAAACATTTTCAGTTGCCAGAACTTCTGTTTGTGGAGGAGAAAGAATCTGATGAAGAACTTGTAGAAGAAGAAGCTGTCGGCAAGTTTTCCTGATAGATTTTTTAAAATTTTTATATAGGTAGCAAATCAGTGGTGTGATCATTGTTGTCGTCCGTTAACCGTTTGTTGGTAGGAATGTCTTAGCAGGAGACAGACGCCCCCGCAACTCCAATGGGGAGGAGCTAAGCATGCTCTTTCCCACCATCCTGCCTCGGGGTCCATAGAGCTGTGACTCGCTTCACCTCTGGTCAGTCATGCTGCTTACCAGGCGCTAGAGGTGGAAGGGAAAGGCAGCGGTGAGGTTGGCGCAGTGCAAACACTCAGGTGGGTAGTGTGCCAGCCTCTTCACTGCCACTCCCTCCCTGTCTTCCTCCTTATAAGCAGCAGCGCAACCAGCCAGAGGGTCAGGGGAGTGCCACTGCCCGGCCACACTGTCCGCTGTGGACTGCAAGGCCAATACCACATTATGGCCATTGCAGGCCTACCATAGAGTAGAGTGTAGAGTGACCTGTGAAGTAGGCAAGACATGAAGGCAGGAATCGGTATCTGAATGAGGCAGCAAGGCTTTTGAAAGGAAAAAGTCTGCACCTGCAGCCACTTAAAGCAAATTCAAGGAAGAATTTCCCATTCTAGTGGTTTTTTTATGATGCCCAAAGTATTAAAAAATGCCAATCTGTCAGCATTTCAGACCAAATTTTCTGATATCTGAAGACACCCATTTGTCATTTTCTTTTTACTCATCTTGGGTAAGAATGCAGACAAAAGAGGCAAATATTTCATCCTGCTGGGGGTACAAATAGGCATGAGTTTTATCAGGACCAATTTTTAATCTTCTGTTCTACTAACTAGACAGACTTAGAGGGAGGTTTTTTGTTGCTAGAAAAATACAAATTGGATAAGGTGGACTTACTGGAACTGATTTTCAGTCAGCTATACTACCAGTGTCTTTTAAACATAGTTTTGTTTGTCCTGATCACATTTCTCATACTTATCTACCTGTATGATAATGTCATTTGGAATCTCCTTCCTGAAGACACAGATATGAAATTGTGATGTGGTGCTGTTCTTGATGGTCAGATGTGGTCAGATGCCTGTAAGGATTTGCATTTAAATACAGTGGCACCTCGATTTTCGGATGTCTCCATTGCCAAACGTTTCAGTTTTCAAACACTGAAAACCCTGAAGTAAATGCTTCCGTTTTTGAACATGCCTTGGAAGTCGAACGGCTTCTGCTTGCATGTATCTGTTGTTTTTTACAATTTTCTCTGTTGAATTGGCAGACCGCCCTTTGTGCCTCAGTTTTCAGACTTTTTGGAAGTCGAATGGTCTTCCAGAACGGATTACATTCGAAAACCGAGATACCACTGTAAATGGATCCCACACAGGGGAGGCATAGATGTTAGTGCTTGTTAAAGCATCGCAGGCATGTATCTATAAAAGAACATTTGACATAGGAAGTTACTTAGTACGTAGTCTTGTTCCTATATGGTGAATGTTATATACACTCCTGCTTCTCTTTTAGAGGAGGAAAAATACACTGTTGTGATCATAAAACCTGATGCGGTTGAAGCAGGAAAAGTTGAAGAAATTAAACAAACGGTAAAGAAAACTTTTTACCGAACAATATGAAACAGTACTGATTCATTTGAAAACTAGGATGGCAGGAATTTGCTAAACCAGATGCGCAAAACTTCCATATGAAAACAGACCAAGAGCCATGTGTTTGACACATTATCCTGTTTTTTTTCAGCTTCAGGAAGGCCACAAAGAAGCTTAGTAAGCTGTCTTAGATGGCAAGGGGGCTGAAACCATTTTGGTGGTCTGTAAATACTTGCACAGTGATGTATTAAATGCTGTGCTAATCTATATTTCTTTGTAATCTGTAGCGTGGATGCTGCTCCCTTGAAAAGCCAGAGAGCTTTGTGGAACAATTTTTGTTTGGCCGCTTACACTCTCCATATTTGCTCTGCATCCAGTGTGGTCCCACCCCTGGTTTGGAAAGCAGTTAACCATAAGCCATACACATAAGCCATATATATCCTGTACCTGTTGTAGCATTTCTTATGAAATCCTGCATTTTGATGTGCTGTCCCACAAAACAGCTTAGATCTGAATCGAGAAAAGCAACTGCATTTTAGACCAGTAATGTGCACACAGTAATGTGCCAATTACACCGATATATCCCTTCATCAAGCACTATGATAAAACCACTATCTACTCTTGCATTATATGCTTATTTCCCCTCCTATCGGTTACTAAGCAACAGTGGCTGTAGCAACTGAGAACTTTTTTAACAGGATCAAAACTTAAAGGCAGTATGCCCTGTGTTTTCCACAACATGTTAATTTCACAGTGAAGAGATTCACAAGCCCTGCTTGCATGAATTTAGAACATCGTACTTGCAACGAGTCACTGTGCTTTATTTATAATATTTCAGGAACTGTTAAATACTTTTGTGCAAAATCAAATTACTGGATACAAGCTTTTCAGCACAATCCTATCTGTACATTTAAGCAATAGCTCAGCCCTAATCTTCTAACAATGCTTAGATGATCAGGCAATTTTGTGGGCATGCTGGTCTGCTGTAACAGAGAATGAAAAGGGGGTATCAAAGATGGCTTTCCATCCTAAGAATGATTGGTCACATTAAATTGTATGTTGCACCGCCCTGTTTGTTTAAAGTTTTTACATTAAGATTATGGCGATACATGAATTTTTAAAATTTTCATTTGTTCCTTTGTTCAGATCAGATAACTGATCAGTTAAAAGTTCTTTGATTGGTTGCACTGCTTAAACACAGCCTAATAACCCAACCTTTTTCTTCTGAAATGTGCTCCGATAACTGAAGATTACAGAAGCAGGCTTTAACATTCTTGCAGAAGCCCTGAGGACATTAACGGATGAGCAAGTTAGGGATTTTTATCAAGACAAATCAGAAGAGGTAAGAAGAACAGATAAATGTGGGAGAACATAGACATTGATGTAGCTAATCGAAATGATTGATTACATGAATTGCATGTTAGCATAGCTGTGGGGAAATAATCTAGTTACTATTTTAACTCACCGGAAAACAATGCTGGCCTTGCTGTGCCGCTGCCTCATCCCTCTTTCCACTGTTTCAGGTCCCCATATAGCAATGGAATTCCCACCAGTTAGCTTCCAGTTGGTCACATCACTCCTGTTTACTGGGAGGCAGAGGTGCAAGGTGGCACCAAGGTCCACATGGAGCAAATGCACTAGCAGGAGGTCTTTGGGAAATGATTTATAATGAAATGAAAAAAATAATAGAGTAACCTTTGTTAAAAAACCAGAAGCCTTTTTATTAGGTATTCTGGGAGCGGAGATTCCAAAAGAACAGAGAAAATGGTTTATGTGTGCTACGATGGCCACCCAGATGCTGTTAGCTCAAAGGTGGAAAGAGGAAGCAGTCCCAAACAAAGCAGACTGGCAAACCAAGTTAATAGACTATGCTGAAGTGGCAAAACTAACTGGAAAGCTCAGAAATGAAGATGACAAGAAATTTAAAAAAGAATGGGAAATGTTTATCATGTACTTCCAAAAGTATCGTCAAGAGGTTAATACATTGGCAGTATTTTAAGAACGCTTGTAATATTAGAAATAGTGTAGGAAATTTGAGATAAAATAATAATAATTTGGAATAGAAATGATATGTAGTTGAAAAAGAAATTTAAGGAACTAGGGAAGGGGCGGGGGAGGGAAGTCACGGGATTTGGAGAATCCCATTTTATGGATTTCATATGGCTTTTACGTATATTTTTCTTTGTTTGTGTTTGTTGTTTGTTTTGTTGAAAAATTAATAAAAATATTTTTTAAAAAATGAAAGACAAATGCACTAGCAGGAATACTGGATTGGCTCTGCCAGTGCATTTGCTGAGCATCATTCTTGACGTTGCCTGGTCCCTGCCCTCTGCCTTCCGGTGAGCAGCCCTGATGCAGCCAGCCAGAGGTCAGCCCACCATGGAACTGCTACTGGATAGAACGTAAACTTCTATATTTGAAATATTTTAGGATCTCAGTAGCATTGCTAGATTAAAGGTAAAGGTAAAGGGACCCCTGACCATTAGCTCCAGTTGTGACCGACTTTGGGGTTGTGGCACTCATCTCACTTTATTGGCTGAGGGAGCCGGCATACAGCTTCCAAGTCATGTGGCCAGCATGACTAAGCCGCTTCTGGTGAACCAGAGCAGCGCACAGAAACGCCGTTTACCTTCCCGCCGGAGCGGTACCTATTTATCTACTTGCACTTTGACGTGCTTTTGAACTGCTAGGTTGGCAGGAGCTGGGACTGAGCAACGGGAGCTCACCCCGTCATTGCGGGGATTCGAACTGCAACCTTCTGATCGGCAAGTCCTAGGCTCTGTGGTTTAACCCACAGCGCCACCCGCGTCCCTATTGCTAGATTACCTAATGAATATAACAATATGTTGTTACAGGTACCTTGTATCTCGGTAATAACAGGGAGAAATGTAGTGCTAAATTAATTGATGGTGAGTCTTCTTTCCTGGCCCTTAATGACAAAAATACTTTCCCACCCCCCCTACCCCCCAGATTGACTTTGAAGAGTTTGTTTCATTTATGCTGTCTGGACCATGCCATGTGCTGATCGTTTCTGAAGGAAAGCAAACGCACGAGGTTATGCCTTATTTACAAGAATTGGCTCCTGGAGAGGGAGAGGAGGAGGAAGAAGAGGAGGAGGAGGAGGAGGAGGAGGAGGAGGAGGAGGAAGAAGGGTATCGGAAACCTCCAAGTGAAGCGCCAGCCAGGTAGATTCCAACATGGAGTGCGTGAGTTTATGGGTGTGCAGGTGGATGTGATTCCTCCCACCCAATACGTGATTGACAGTAATATTGCTTGCGCATTGGATACCATGCGCAGGATTTTTCAAATCCGCCCCGGTATTTCAAGTGTGTCTTCATGCTAGGCAATATCAGATTTACTTCACTCATTAAATTATTTATTTATTTACTTACTTACTTATTTCATTTCTATACCGCTTTATATTTTAACAGCATATTAAAACACCAATAAAACAATCCAGATTCAAACATTTCTGAAGAAAGTCAACTATACAGTATACCGTCAAAGCAACATAATTAACAGAAAACTAAAATATTATCTTAAAAAATTCAAAAATAAACGTAACAAAGGAGGTCAATTACAGAATACATATTTAACACAAACAAAGTTAACAAAAGGAATCTTAAACATTTCAAACTGAGAAGATCCAAAATTGAGAAGATCCATTTGGAGGCACCAAATTTTGGCCTACAAAAATTTACCAAAGTCTGCCCTTGTACACACCAGCCCCTCTCTCTCTTGCCTCTGAAATGTTTTGAATTATGTCTGTCTATTGCAGCAAGATTAGTATTTCACAGCCAAGTCTGTAAATTTCACCTCAAAGCTATTGTGATGCATTAAGTGCTCATTTGGTACTTCGTAAAATGTTTAACAGTGGTTACATTTATATTATTTTACCCTTTATTAGCTTGAAAGGGTTCTTGGAAGGCCAGGCTATGTCAGATTTATGTGACGTTCATGACAGAATGGAAGAAGCAAGCCGCGAATTGGCCTTCTTCTTCCCTGATTTTTCCAAGCCGAAGAAAGGCCCAACTCTTGAAAAAACAGTGGCCTTGATTAGACCTTCTCTTTTGAGGGAAAGGAGAGGTTAGTGAACGTCAATACACAATTCTCTCTGTATTCTTGACATGTTGCTGGGTCCATAAATGTGGTCGCAGAAGCCATTCTTGCATTGACTCTGTACCAGGGACTGCTATGCGCAGGGCAGTATCTTACAATACCCAAAATAATAATAATAATAATAATAATAATAATAATAATAATAATAATTTTGTTATGTACTAAAGTTCTCACCCTGGGCCAGCAGGGGGATACGGTAGATAGTTATGCAAATAAGGGATCGAAAGTGACGTTCAGTGATTGGATAGTTTTAGAAAATTGTTACAGTTACGTTGTACTGGAGCTCTATATAAGCAGGCTGACTGAACCCTTCAGTTCAGTTCTGTTCTGGCCTCTGAATAAACAAGAGCTGTTTGAAGAATCGCTGTGTCGTCTGATATGTTCACCCACAACTTAACAATTGTCAATGTACAACCTGTGTACAATGAAATTAACCGAGCCTCCCCCCCCCCCAAACACTCAGTTTCATTGCACAGTGTGTGCTTGTCGCACAACACACCAACCCTGAAAGTCAGTTGCACTATATTATTTTCCGTTCAACAGCCCATGGAGAGAAACTGTTTTTTAGCCTGTTGGTACGACTGATTATACTTCTATATCTCCTGCCCGAGAGTAGAAGATTAAAGAGGTGCTGGCCGGGGTGTGAATCGTCCCTGAGAATTTTTCTCGCTCTCCTAAGCCAACGATCCCTTGCAATGTCATTTAACGGACTCAAGGGACAGCCCATAATATCATGTGCTGTATTCACCAGCCTCTGTAGAGACTTTCTGTCCTTGGCTGTCAAGCCAACGTACCCAACTGTGATACGATATGAGAGGACACTTTCTATTGTGGACTGGTAGAAGGAGGTCATCAATTGTTTAACATTGTTCTTTCGCAAGACCCTGAGGAAATGGAGTCTCTGTTGGGCCTTCCTAACCACCTGAGTTATATTGTTTTTCCAAGTGAGGTCTTCACTAAGGTGAACTCCCAGGAATTTAAAGGAAGAGACTCTCTCCACACACACCCCTGATATACAAGGGTGCTAGTTCCTCCGAAAGTCCAACACCATCTCCTTTGTCTTGCTAATATTTAGGTGCAAGTTATTCTCTAAGCACCATGTAGATACTTTCTGAACCTCCCCTCCCCACCCCCCGGTACGCTGATTCATCTCCACCTGTAATTAGACCCATTATGGTAGTATCACCTGCAAACTTAATAATTACAGTGGATGAAATATGTATACAACAAGTACACGTAGGGACTCAGCACACATCAAAACACAATGGGTTTTGATGTTAAAAGCTGCATAGCACAATATGGCTGCCACGAGGGGCATGGCCTAAGAAAAAACTCGAGAGGCAGCCATTTCCAATGGATGGGATGGCAGTGGCTTGGCTGGGTGGGTGAGAACGCCCCCACTTTTTGAAAGCGGCTGCCTCCCCAGTCTTGCTGTATCCACAGAGTACCGTGGGGTGGGGTGCCTACATGTGTTAACTGTTAATCGTCTTTTGCACGCAGATTCTATTCTGAAAAGGATTGAGGAGGATGGCTTTCAGATAGCAATGCAAAGAGAAATTGTCTTAACAGAAGAGGAAGCTCGTGAGTTTTACAAAGAGCACGAAGGTCAAGATTATTTCCCAGCTCTCCTGCAACAAATGACCAGGTGCGCCACTTGAGAAACAAGAGCTTTAAATGCAGGGAGATAAATTTATTTTACACACCGCAACTCTGAAACTTGGTGGAAGGGTGAGAATCAAATATTAATCAGGGATGTATAAAATGAGTACAAAATCGCAGGTACAGAATGTATTGCATACACAGCCTCTGGTTCAAGCTGCCCTCATGGGATCCCAAACTGAGCAGTGAATCCTATTATTGTCTACTGTTCAACTTCATGGGGCACCTGTCATTTAATTTAGCCCTTCCTGGTGATGGGGCTGGCACCACCACTAGAGTTCCAGGTTTTCTGGTAAAATGGACAATCAGATGATGATCAGTTTTGGGGAGAATGCCGGGCAAAGTTGAGATTACTTCCAGATAAGGAGGGAATGCTATCTATTTGGTCCTATATTAAGATAAAGTGATGCGTATGGGGCCCATAAGTAAAACAGACCAACAGAAAACACAAAAAAATAACCTAGGCTCCTGCGTAAATTTATTTAAAATGCTAGGAATATTGTGCATAACATATTTCTCAAACTAGCAGGGATGCTGCATTTAACCAAGTATTTCCCCCTTTTTTCTGTCTAGTTTGTTTAATAAATTCCTTACTTTATTGGCAACCCTCACTGAGCTATTTCAGTTAATAGCAGAGTACTTAGAATCACTTTGGTACGAGTGATTCACATGGAATTTGTGAATAGTTTTATAAATGCAAAAAAGAGAGCTAAACATGAGTTTGTAACAGGTCTTTTTAAAAACCTTCTGTTGTATTTGCACCGGACAGCGGACCAACTCTTGCACTTGCTTTGGTACGAGAAAATGCGATACAGAAATGGAGAGCTTTACTGGGCCCAAAGATAGTAGAGGAAGCAAAGGAACAGTGCCCAACAAGGTATTTTTTAAACACACACACACACACACACACACAACAGTACCTTACAAATACATTGCATTCTGATAGATGGAGACGGTAGAGCATAAGTAAAGTTAAAGCATGTTGTAACTTGTTTGACAATAGTGCCATCCTCTGGACAGTGTTGCATGCTTTCTTCTGCTACATCCCCCCACCCCCCGTGCCACTGAACCCATATTTTAGTGGTTAGTGTACAGTATTATAAAAATGATTGCATTGTTTTGTCAATGCCCTGATTTGACAAAGGTGAAAAAGTTGCATCTCTGAATAATGCAGATTCACAGATCCCTGTGCCCTAACCTGTCAGTAACGTGGGGGAGGTGGGACTGTTTCCCCAGGCTGAACCCCAACTACATCCTTTTGTAGGGGGGTAACTTGGAAACGGGACGGGGGTGGCGCTGTGGTCTAAACCACTGAGCCTAGGGCTCGAATCCCCGCGACGGGGTGAGCTCCCGTTGCTCTGTCCCAGCTCCTGCCAACCTAACAGTTTGAAAGCACGTCAGAGTGCAAATAGATAAATAGGTACTGCTCCGGTAGGAAGGTAAACAGTGTTTCCATGCGCTGCTCTGGTTTCGCCAGAAGCGGCTTAGTCATGCTGGCCACATGACCCGGAAAAACTGTCTGCAGACAAACGTTGGCTCCCTCAACCAATAAAGCGAGATGAGCGCCGCAACCCCAGAGTTGTTCGTGACTGGACTTTACTGTCAGGGGTCCTTTACCTTTTTAAAGTTGGAAACACAAAGCTTCTTGTGTCCTATATCTAATTTCCTGATTTCGTGGTCTCTAGCTTACGCGCTGAGTTCGCAATTGACAACGCACCCATCAATCAGCTGCATGGAAGCTCAACCTCTGAACAAGCTGCAAAGGAACTGGAATTCTTCTTTCCTGTGCAAAACACTTTTGCTGTCATTAAACCCACTGCTTTTGAGGAGCACAAAGGTAAACAGCCGGAGGATAGTACACCCACCCACTATTAGATATTCCTTAGGCCAGAGGTCAGCAGACTTTTTCAGCAGGGGGCCGGTCCACTGTCCCTCAGATCGGGGGGGGGGGGGGGGGACTATATTTTTTGGGGGGGAGATGAAGGAAT